>RBNK01001853.1:0-13157 GCA_003990785.1 Endogone sp. FLAS-F59071 | reverse complement strand
TGAGAATGCTCAGAATTATGGACGCGATATCTCCCTTTGCGTATCCTTACTACAGCTTTGTGCTGTGCTCTTCAGGCTTTACTACGACTGATATTGAGATATTCCAAGACTCTGTGCAAACTGATTTATTCAGATAGAAATAGAGGGGGTATTTATACAAAATTGAAGGACTAAAGAACAACTAATAAAGACTTCGCTATGAAAATACAATCCAATCGTTGCAAAGTGACTCTTCTGCTGAAATAAAAGGCGTCGTGCCGAAATAAAAGGCGTCGTGCTGAAATAAAAGGGAGGGGACAAAGTGTTACAATAACTTTCTTAATCAAGCATAGTATAAATTTGCGAAAATTAGTCAAGTTGGGGGTCGGCCATCACATCTGGGGGCTCAACTGGGAATGTCTCGTCCTCGAGACTAAAAGGCAAAAGGATAATCTCTTCCTCTATAGCCTGACGGATTTGAGTAATTTCGGCAAGGGTCAGTTTGGAAATGTCAACGGTTCTTCCGTAAAATCCTGAAAGAAGCCATTCATAGCCTAAGAAGAGAGCATAGGTCTTGTCAACCATCTCTTTCACGAATTTAGGCAGTACCGTTTCTTGTTTTCTATTCTTGCGATGCAAGCTTCGGGCCCGTCCTTGATGGAACCGGATCGTAGCATCAGTTGCGCGATTTTGGCGGCATAACTACTCATGGTACTGCTGGCTGAGTAGAAGGAGCTTTTCGGGGTCTTCCTCTTGGTCGAGGGGCATCCAGTCGATGGTCTCGGATCCCTTTGTCAGTGCTTCCTTCATTGCTTTTTCCACGTCCTTCTTTGAGCTGCGTTTGTTGGGTATGATAGATTTTAATTTTGCTCCAGTGGACGGGGGTGGGGAGAATGGAACCGTTAAGTCTCCTAAGCCAGATTGTGCTTTCTTTTATAGCCTGCACGTAGTATGGTCCTTCCCACTTCAGTTGTAATTTAGCCAACCATGATGATTCTACAATGTTTTGGTATACGAGGACTTGATCTCTGATATGCAAGGGGGTTGCATTTGCCTTCTTGTTTTGGTTTGTCCATTGTCTTTCCTGCGCCTTGTCGATGAATACAGATGCCTTTTTTCGGATTAGTTGTAGTCTGCTGATATCTCGTGTGACGTAAGCCCACAAACGATCGTTATACGTTCCATTATCCTTTTCGGGGTGGTAAAACTCTCGGTTTGGCAATCTCCCATATACAAGCTCGAAGGGGCTGAACTTTGTTGATGCTTGGCGAATGGTTTGGACTGCAAAAAGAGCGCTATCAAGATAATGGTCTCATGTTGCTTCTTGATCGATAATTTTTGCCAAGATGTTCTTGACCGTCTGGTTGGTACGTTCGGTTTGACCATTTCCTTGTAGGTGATATGACGTCGTTCGGATATGCTTGATATGGTAAGTCCGCTCGAGTTCCCTAATTAATTCATTCAGAAACTCCATGCCTCAGTCGCTGGTTATTTCCTTTAGTACTCCATGTCGGCAGATAATATCGGTGTGCAAGAACTTGGCTACTGTCTGTGCATCTGCATCTTCGACTGCTATTGCCTCCGGATATTTTGTAAAGAAGTCTACTGCTAAAATAATATATCTTTTTCCCGTTAATGTTACTAGTATGGGTCCTATGACGTCTATTCCAATATGTGAAAATGGCTCAGCCTTGATGGTTGCAGAAGCGGCTCGGGGCATGACTTTCGCTCTTGCTCGTTTTTGGCATGTGTCGCAATTTCGTACAAAGTTGGTTATGTCATCTTGCATTCCAGGCCACCATGCCGAATTCCTGAGTCGATATAGAGTATTGTCCTGGCCTATGTGTCCAGATAACGGATGATTATGTGCTAATGATAAAATGTTCGATATGTCCTTCTCCTGAATTACCGAAATAATGCGTCCCTCTTTTTTATGATATAATAGATTGTCCTGAATTTCGTACTGCCTACCAGTGGTTAATAAAATATTCTTCGTCCAATCTTCCATGTCTTCCCTTATTTCCCTCCTTGTCAACCAAATCACTAGATCGTAGTACAGTGTTGCATTCATTGCTGTGCCCCGCCTTGGGCATCCAATAATGGCATTCTGCTGAGTGCATCGGCGTTTTGATTTGTCTTCCCTTTTCTGAATTTCATCGTGAAATCATATTCTTGAAGTGTCATGATCCACCGTGCATACATTCCACTTGGATCGGGTCTGTTGAACAACCATTTAAGCACTGAATGGTCTGTGATGACCTCAAAGTGTCATCCGATAAGGTAATATCTGAACCACTTGACTGCCCATACGACTGCAAGACACTCCAGTTTGGTAGATTCGTAATTCTTCTCTGCGCCGCATGTTCCTCTACTTGCATAACAGATCACTCGTTCTAAGCCCTTGGTGTCATCTTGTGAGAGAATTGCTCCTACTCCTATTACACTTGCATCGATATAAAGCTTAAAAAGCTTTGTCCAGTTTGGTTTTGCCAGTACAGGTGCGGTTGCCAGAGCCTTCTTTAATGCATTGAGTGCTTCTTGTTCGAGTTCGTTTTGTTCTTCGTCGATTTCTACCCAATTGTAGCTTTTTGTAAGGGTTGTGTACAGTGGTTTGGCTAAGCTTGCAAAATTGCGTATGTATCGTCGGTAGTACAAGGCTAGTCCCAGAAAGGCGTGCATTTCTGTTCGGTTGGTAGGTTTTTTGAACTTGGTAACGGCTTCCACTTTGGCTGGATCAGTTCGGATTCCTTCTTTGTCGATGATGTGCCCAAGCATCGTAACTTTTTCTGCAGCAAATGTATACTTCTTTGGTTTCAAATAAAGGCCTTCAGTTTTCATTCGGTTAAATACCTCGCATAGTGCCTTGATGTGGTCCAGGAATGTTACTATAAATATCGTAATGTCATCAATATATATCAATAGCGTTTTTCCGATGAGATCTCTGAATATTTTGGTCATCATTTTCTGGAAGCTGGCTGGGGCATTCTTGAGTCCGAACGGCATTCATAGATATTTCCAATGGCCTTGCGGTGTTACAAAGGAAGCGATCTCTTGCGATTCTTTATTGAGTCCTATTTGATAATATCCACTAGTCATATCGAGAGTTGTGTAGAGGCTTGCATGAACTGGTATCTTTGAAAAAGTATCGTCAATTCTTGGTATTGGGAAGGCGTCTCCTTTAGTGATGTTGTTCAGTTTCCTAAAGTCGGTACACATTCTTGGAGCAAAGGTTCCGGCTTCCAATCCTTTTTTGGGTGTGATGATGTTTGGAAATCCCCATGGGCTATCTGTTTCGGCTGCCATTCCTCCTTTGACCATATCGTCGATTTCTTTTTGTTGCCATTCGATATATGCTGGCAGTGTTCAGTACGGTGCGCATTTGATCAGGGGGTGCCCTTGGATGTTGATGTGATGAAAATGCTTTGGCGGTTTTAGGTTGATCTCCTCGAAGGTTGTTGCGAATATGTCAGAGTACTCATCGATAAGCTCTTGCAACTCCTTCTTTTCTTTCTCGCCGAGTTGTTCTCCGAAAGTGTACGCCTTCTTGTTCACTGTCTTGGGTGCATGTTTGAGTTCCATTACGATTTTCGCGATATTCATTCCAGTAGATCCAAACCCTTTGTCTTCTCTAGTCGTTTCTTTGAGGTTAGTTACTTCCACGGCCTTGCCCATCCAGATGGGTATGATTATCAATTGCGCAATTCGATCTCCTCTGTAGAGTTTGGCTATGTTGAATCGATGTCGGTTGACAACTACGATCTTGATTTCGCCTGTGTAATCTGCGTCGATAACTCCTGCGTCAATCGTAATTCTAGCAGCTGCTAAGGAACTTCTTGATTTGATCTGACCGTAATGTCCTTGAGGTATTTTCGCGGCGATTCCTGTTCCGACTACACATGATTCTCCCGGCTGCAGTTCAATGTCCTTGACAGTAGACAGATCAAATCCTGCAGCTTGTTCGCTTTTTCATTCCAAGGGCTTAGCCTTCTAGTTAGTTCGTACGATCTGCATCATGAAGAATTCTTTCTGTTCATCCTCATCATCGCTTTCTATCATTTGCGGGCGGACTCCTCTTTCTAAGTCGACAGGTATTTCATAACGTCGTCCTTTCCAAGTGATTTGCATTTTGCATGCGCCGAGGTCAATCACTGCCCGTACTTTCTTTAACCAGTTATTTCCGATGACCAGGTCGTAGGATGTGGTGTCAACCACCATTGCTGATACTGGGATAATAAGTTTACCAAAACAGATTGGTAATTCGTGTACCTTGCCGAGTGGTGTTGCAACATGTCCGTCAGCTACTACGATTGTCATGGTTGTGGCCTCTTCGATTTGCCACCTGAGTCAATCGAGCATCGTCTTGCTGATAATGCATCCTCCAGCGCCTGTATCGATAATACATGGCATCGTAATTTCCTCAATCTGACATTGCGAGTATGCTGATGAGTTTTGCGGTTCGTCGTCCTCCGACTGTTGCATTGCATTGATCTCCACTACTTCGTACCCGGGTTGTGCATTACTTATCCCTTTTCGGATTTGCTGTCAGAAGGTAGGAAATTCGGCGAGTTGTCCTATTTTGACCGGGATGATCATATCTTCCATTTCTTTCCATACATCTAGGCCGTATTTCTTGGATTTTCGCAATTTGCATTCCTTGTTTCCTTCACTTGCGGGTGCTTTAGACATTGGTGTGTCTTCTCGAATAATTCGGTTCACTTCTTCTTTGAAGAGCTCGTCTTGTTCATCACCGTCAAATTCTCACTCTTGTGCTCGTTGTGCTACCCGCGGGGTCTTCGTCGTATAAGGAGATCCTGCCTTTTTGGGACGTCCGGGTTTTCATTTTTCTTGTGTAGCTGGGAATGCTTCCACCTGGCTATACTCGTCTTTGCTGTCGAAATCTTCTTCTTCGAAGGTGACGACATTTATCTAGGTTCATCCTTGGCTTCTTGATTGGGCAATTTGGCTTGTTTCCGTCATGCATCTTGAGGCATAGTGTCCTTTCTCTCTACACCTCTTGCATATTCTTGTGTCAGGTTGAGTGCAGTCCCTTGATGTATGCCCGTCTTGGTTACACCTGAAGCACCTTAAGTTGCTGATTGGATACGCATTTAGTCCTGTTGCAGGGGTTGGGTTTGCCATAAATCATTGGACCAGTCGCTGTGCATCGATCTGCTTTTTAAGGTCCGATATATGCGCAGTCATCTTGCTCATCTGTTCAATGAGATCGTCCATAGCTGGGTCCTTCCGTGAAGCTGCTCCCCAGTTGACTGTTGCCAGCATGATGGTAGGTACAACTGCCGGTACGGTTCACGTTTCTTGGAGGTTGTTTGGTAAGATCTGCTGCATTATGTCTTGACCTGGGTTTCGTGTGACCCAATATCTCTGCGCGTAATCCACTTTTTATGCGTGATTTAGTCCAACCAGGCTGGAGCGTACTTGGAGAGCGATTTCTCGGTAAAGTCCATTCATGAAGGATTGCTCTATGATGAGGTCTTGGTTGGCTGCCGGATACCCCGCAAGATCTACCGCATGTCATATCTTCGTGTGGAAGGTGAGAGGGCTTTCATTCATTCCTTGGTACATGGATGCTAGTTGATCCTTCATACTTTGTTGTATGTCGGTGGTATGATAGGTTGCTCTTAACCATGCGATAGCATTGGTGAAGGTTACTAGGGCATCAGCTTCTGCATTTGCTCCTCCTGCTCCTCTATTAAATCCTCCATTTGCTGCTGTAGCGGCTATTGCGGCGTCATATGCGATCTTGGTGGGTCCTCGTAAAACTGCTTCTAGGACGTTCACTTTTGCAACGTTGTTGAACTATCGGATTGCGTTGTAAATCTGCAAGTCTTCGATGAACTTGATTACTGATTCGGCCGGTACATAACCAGTGAAGGTTGGTGGTCTTTCTGTCATTTCGTATGTGTTGTTTTCTGGTTCGTCGTCTGTTTCGTCATCGGATGATTCATAGAATAATGCTTGAAGGTTGTCACCAAAATCGATAGCTGATTCATCATCTGATGATAATCTGTCATGTACTGTAAGGGAGGCGATGGATTCTCTTGTTTTGCTGTAATCGCCGTCTGAAGGGTTAGGTGTAATGAATTCTTCTTCCTCAGAGCCAAAACTATTCGGTGATCTTCTTTGTATAAAGAGCGGGGGTGTCCTTTGGTGATCCGTTTTGAATGATGCTGTCTTCCACTATGGGTGCGCTGTCGTTACTTGAAGGGGTAGTTCGGTCCTGCTTGAATGAGGATGTGAGAGTTGGTCTTTCGATAACTCTCCTGCCAGTCGGCACCAAGATGTGACAAATGTACCAATAACCAGTCGTTCATTTGTTCGTATGTACCAAGTGAGAATGCTCAGAATTATGGACGCAATATCTCCCTTTGCGTATCCTTACTACAGCTTCGTGCTATGCTCTTCAGGCTTTACTATGACTGATATTGAGATATTCCAAGACTCTGTGCAAACTGATTTATTCAGATAGAAATAGAGGGGGTATTTATATAAAATTGAAGGACTAAAGAACAACTAATAAAGACTTCGCTATGAAAATACAATCCAATCGTTGCAAAGTGACTCTTCTGCTGAAATAAAAGGCGTCGTGCCAAAATAAAAGGCATTGTGCCGAAATAAAAGGGAGGGGACAAAGTGTTACAATAACTTTCTTAATCGAGCATAGTACAAATTCGCGAAAATTAGTCAAGTTGGGGGTCGGCTGTCACAATATGTCCAAAGTTAATTATTATAAGATTCTATATCCTATACTAGATAATGATATTTATAGCTAGGTTTTCTTTTATAAACAAGCTCAAATCAACTAAATTCAGTTGACTTTTGTTAAATAGTTTATATTGCAAAAAGAGTACTATCTAGATAATAATCCTAGGTATTCTCTTGATTAATAATCTTAGCTAAGATATTTTTAACTGTTTGGTTTATATACTCTGTCTGTCCATTTCCTTATAGATGATAAGCAGTTGTGTAGATGTATTTAATATAATAAGTTCAATCCAGCTCTTATATCAGTTTATTAAGAAATTTAGTTTCTTAGTCACTTATAATTTACTTAAGTACTTTATATCTATAAATTATATCTATATGTAAAAACTTAACAATAGTCTATGCATCAACATCTTAAACTGCTACTGCCTCAATATATTTTGTAAAGAAATTAATAGATAAAATAATATATCTCTTTTCTGTAAGTGTAATAGATAGTGGGTTTATTACATTAATACTAATATATAAAAATAGCTCTACCTGGATTACTACTAAACTTGCTTCTAGTATATACTTTGCTCTTTACTTATTTCTAATATATATTGTGATAGGCTAAAATATATTAATAGCAAAATACTCAGATATTAAGTAAGTGTAGAAAATACATTTTAGGGGTCTTAGTGGTTTATGTAATAGTATCTTAAGAAGGGTAATGTATCTATATAAGTGTTAACTGGCAAGAATTTTAAATGTGATTGATTAAATAAAGAGTATATCTGTTAGATTCTCAAAACTATCTTAATTGCTTACTTCTTGAGTAAGGCTTTAGTATCCTTCAGGTTATCTGTTAAAAGCTTTCTTAACTTGTTGCAGTCTGAATTTTATTATTAATTATAAGTAGAGTATTTATAAAAAATTACAAGATGCTATACAAGCAGCTACCCAGGTTACTACTCAAATTTCTAATTAGCTTAGCTAAATATAAGATACAAATTGATTGACTAAGATATAATAAAATGATATATTAGGTTATAATATAATTGAATGATGAAATAATATATCAGATTGCAGTACTATTTTAGATTATAGTATAATTATGAATCTTAATAACATTAAAGGTTTTAATAATATTAAGAGTCTTAATGTTATTAAAGGTTATATGACTATGATCTCATATAATCAAAATGTGTGTTATTACAACTTGTTCCATCACATCTTCTTCTTTTCTTTAAGTTAGACTTTAAGGTATAGTTCTAACTTGGAGAAATCTCTCTGCAACTGTTTTACTTCCTCCTCTAGCTTCTTTATATCATCTTGTGTAAGTTAGTATAGTTAGAATGTACTACACTGGAAATGGTTCAGGGCACTAGGCTTATGCTTGAATAGCTGATAGATTTGCTTGGCCATTCTTGAAGCAAAGGCAGAGAGTGCTTCTTTGAGGGCTCATTGACAGATTTTCCTATCCTTCTAGTTTCAAATATATTCAACTTCTTCTTCTTAAAGTTATGCAATTTGGTAGTATTTTTTCCATTCATTAATTTGTACCAAGCACTGTCTCCTTTGAATGTTATGTAGAATTGATTGGATCTTTTGTAAGGTCAATCCTTTCATCTCCTCAAGGTCTTCCAGGGGTTCTATATATTGATATGCCTTGATCAGGCTGACTCAGACTTTATGAAAGTTATTCCAGTGGGTATGGTATTTCTTAAGGTGGTTTTGGTAAATGGTATAGAGTAGGATCATTTCTAACATTTTTTGTAACTGATACATAGTTCCTTTTATACTTGTGATGTAGTATAGTCCTTCCTATTTTGGGTCCAATTTTGCTGACTATGAAGATTCTACTATATTTTAGTATAATAAGACCTGGTCACTGATCTTTAACTTTTTAATCTCCTTGTGTTCTTTATTATAATTCTTCTTTTAGCAATCTTGTGCAATGATAATAAATTCCTTTACCTTGTTTCAGACATTGTATAATTCTAGAATTTCTTTTGTTATACAGTATTCAATTTGTACTTCCTAGAGGGTATGGCTGAGTTCTAGAGTGTTCATTACTTAGTCTACCAGCTGATAAGCTTTTCTTCCATAAACAAGCTCAAAAGGGGTGAACTTTGTTGTCTCTTATTTCATTGTTCATAGTGTAAATAAGATAGAAGGTAGGTACAGATCCCAATCTCCTCCTTGTAATTGTACTACTTTGGCAATTATATTTTTGATAGTTTGATTCATCTGTTCAGTGAGTCCATTTTCTTGGGGATGGTAGGCAGTAGTCTTTATCTAGCAGATCCTGAAGTATTGCATTAATATCTATATAAATTCATTAATGAATTTGGTTCTCTAGTTGGAGGTTATTTCATAGGGTATTCTATAGTAGTAGATAATATCTTTATAGATAAAGAGTGCAATGTTAAGGGCATCTGCAAGGGGCAAGGCTCTTGCTTTAGGGTACTTGGTCAGGTAATCTACTGCTACTACAATATATCAATTTCCTCTAAGTATTCTTGGTAGTAGTTTAACAATATCTATTTCAATATGTTTAAAGGGTCCTTCAGGTACAATCAATTATAAGGCCTCGACTTCCTTTCCTTAGTACCTCTTCTAGCAAGTGTTGTATCTCTTAATATATTCTTTAATATCTTTATATATATTCTTCTAATTATATTTTTCTAATAATCGCTGATATATGTTGTCTATGCCCATGTGTTCTACTAGCTGATAATTATAGGAGGCCTGAAATACTATCTGCTTTTTGTGTTCAGGAACTACAAGTCATGTCTGTTCTTTATATTATTAATAAAGTATATTGTTCTTGATAAAATAGTTGAGTGCTGTTGTCTATATAAGCTGTTGATCATTTTCATTTATCATCCTAATAAAGGTTAAGTTACTGAGGTAATTCAAATATCTATTATAAAATCTAATGTCTATTGAGTAGGTATATTCTTTTTGGTTTGGAGTATTGATCTTGAATAAATTGGGGTAGGCATAAGAGGGTATCTACATTCTGATGATTCCATTCTTTTCTATATTGTATTGTAAAATCATATTTCTATAGTATAGCTAGCTATTATGCATATATTCCTATCAGATTTAGTTTATTCCAAAGCTATTTGAGAGCTGAGTAGTCTGTTATCAAGATGAACTGCTTTCCAATTAAAAAGTAGTGAAAATGTTGTACTGCCCAAATGACTGCTATATATTCTAACTGAGTGGCTCCATAGGAAGGTTCTGCTCCATGGGTGGCTCGTCTTGTATAAGTAATCACATGCTCTCCATCTTTGTCATCTTGCACCAAGATTACTTCAAGTCTAAATGATAATGTATCTGTATATAACTTGAACACTTTTATAAGATCTGGTCTTGCCATTACTGGTGTGTGGGTAAGTACTTCCTTGATTAGACTAAAGGCAGTTTGTGCAGCTGGCATCCATTCCTATGCTCTTCCCTTTCTTTATAATATGTGCAAGGGTGCAGCAATTTTGGAGTATCTAAGGATAAACCTTTTATAGAACTGGACCAGTTCTAAAAATCCTCATAGAGTTATCTTATCTTATGAGGTTAGAAAGGCTTTAACAATTTTAGTTTTCTTTAGATCTGGGTAGATTTCTCCTTTATCGATTATAAATCCAAGGTATTCAATCTTCTTTTGTCCAAAGTAGCATTTTATTAGCTTAATCCTTATTATATGTTTTCTAAGTTATTCAAATACTTCTTTTAGAGTTACTATGTTTTCTGTGAAGGTCTCAGCATAAATGTTGATGTTATCGATATATATAATTACTTCATATCAAATCAGATTATAGAAGATCTTATTCATTACAGCTTGGAAGGTGGTAGGTACATTGCAAAGTCCAAAAGACATCCTTGTAAATTCATACTGTCTAAATAGTGTAATGAATGCTGATTTCTCCTATGCTTTTGGTGTCATTCTAATTTGGTTGTATTCTGCTCACAGGTCAAGAGTTGAGTAGATTTATGCCTTCTTCAACATATTTTATAAGTCTTTTAAGTATGGATTTAGATATGTATGCTTCTTGTGACAAAGTTCAGCTTACAGTAGTCAATAACTATTCTTTATCCATTCTTTTTAGGTACTATACTGCTAGACAATGTCTAGGGGCTTTTTGATCATATAATCACTCCTGACTCTAATAGTTCTTAAACATACTTTCTTACAAAGTCATAGTAGTTAGCTGGCAACCTGTAGGGTGCTTGCTTGATAGGTTTGGTATCTCTTATATTGATATAATTAGTAAAGAAGGCTTGGTCTGGAAGATCCTTGAAATTGATTGTGATGATATCCTTATACTCCTTTAGTAGATCTTGTAGCTGCTTCTTCTAATTTAGTAACAGATTTTCATTGAGGGAGTAAACATGTTTCTTGGCATTCTCCTAGTTATCCAGTCTCTCTATTATCATGTTTGCTTGTCCAGTAGATTCAAATTCCTTCTTTCCTCATTATGTTTCTTCTAAGTCTTTTACTTCTTTCAGTGGCTGCTGTTCACATCTGATAATTACCATTTGAGCAATTTGATCTTCTTAATATACTATGAATTGACTGTAATTGTGGTTAACTAATCTGATTTCAATTTTTCCTCTATAGTCTTTATCTATGAGTCCAGAGAAGGCTCCTATTCCAAAGTTGCAGTAAAGTCCACTTCTTATCCACACTTGTGCATATTGTCTAAGTAGTAGAGTGATAGCAATTCTGGTTTTCATAAAGGCTAATGATTTTGGTTCTAGGGTGTAGTCTTTGTCTGCATATAGATCATAACCTATGGCTCCTTCAGTTTTTCTCTTTGGTATAATTGCACTTTCTGTCAGTTTCTTGACTCAAGTTGATGTTTCCTTTTCTTCAACTGTGAATACTTCTTCAAAGATGGGGATATTAGATTCCTTCTACTATTTATGTATGAGTTGTGTCATAAGATAGGTTCTACCATAAGTCCTTCCACTACTAATATTATATGTTGATATGTTTATCAAGGTAAATTATTTCTTCTAAGAAGATGATTTCTTCCTCTGAGTCTAAGTTGCTTTCTTTGATTAGGATGGGTTTATCATCTTTATCATTATCCTGGAATAAAGCTCTAACTTCAGCAGGTGTCTGAGTAATGTAAACTTCATCATCTCATTCATCAAGTATTTCCTCATCTTCAGGTATGATCTATTCTTGTTCTTAATTATAGCATTCTCTCCAAGTTCTTGTTGTAATTATTAGCTTATTATATCTCTTCTATCAATGATCGATGCATCAACGATCGATCATATGTCACTCAATTGTGGCTTAGATGATCCTTGTTTGTATCGACCAATTATAATTTAGCATTAATAAATACACGCATATTGGCTTCATTAGCCAGTGTGCCCTTTACTCCAAACACACACATTCGAAGATCAAATTTCAACAGGTTATGAGCCCCGAGCCACTCGAATTGCAGCTCGACAACCTGAGATCTATGCAATCATAGCATCTACGCAATTACAACTGCGATTACTGTAAGTGTTTATTTAAAATCGTAAACAACGCATCAAACAAAGCAATAAACAACGCGACAAATGACACCGCGATAAAGTAACACGATAAACAACATGTAATGACATAGCATTCAACGACGCGACATGATGAAATGGACAACCTATATGCATCATCGTCATCAGCAACAAGATCGACAAGATTGCGATCTAAATCAAAAACAGACAACAGATATCAACCCCCTGACGATGACGACGAAGGATTGGATAGAAACCATCAGAGCAATATTGCATTTAGCCTCGATCGACAGGAACAGATGGCTACAACGATCAGAAATCAGGAAGATAAATTAGACATGCTTGCAACCCTAATGGGCGAATTGATGGCAAAAATCGACAAAACGATCACATCACCTAGCGCGCCAACCAATCAGAACGCAGCTACAGAAGGCAACACGCCATGACCATCACCATCACCAACAACATCAACAAAGCTTAACGATCTGGCGAAGGAGTACCTGAGATCGATCAACAAATTCAATGGATCGGATGGTGCACCCAGATTGTTCGATTACTTTGATGCCGTAGAGCAATTTATCACCAGCGCCAATCTATCAGTACAAAAGGAGGAAGTCAACGCAGCGATCAGCAAAATTACAGGCAACGCTAGAATGTGGTTATGGAGGCACGTGAACACATCGGGAGAATTTGATTCGTGGGATGACCTCAAAGAAGCTATGACGCAAAAATACACACCAATGGAACAATTGTTACGAATGCGCGATAAGCTTGCGATGATGAAGCAAAAAGGATTGATCGAAGATTATAATGATGCATTCAACCGGATTATGGCGCAAATCGAAGATATGACCGACACAGAAGCTATACCGCAATATCTCCGGGGTCTAAGCCCCAGGTACCGGGAATTAATACTTGCGCGGGAGAATATGCCGACAACGCTGGAGGCTTTACAACTC
>RBNK01001852.1:0-13162 GCA_003990785.1 Endogone sp. FLAS-F59071 | reverse complement strand
GCGGTGTCGATTTCAGTTTCTTCGCTTGACTCTCTCTGAATGGGAGTTAGTTTCGACTTCTTCGTGGAGGACCTCTGCCTTTTATTGTGATCGGCGGCGGGGGTCGTCTTCCTCCTTGGTTTGGCTTTTGCTTCCTCGTCATTGGAATGAGTTTCAGATTCTTCCATTCCCGTTGGTGTAGACTCATGGCCTCTCTTGGTAGCCCTCTGCCTTTTATTGTGATCGGCGGCGGGGGTCTTCTTCCTCCTTGGTTTGGCTTCTGCTTCCTCGTCATTGGAATGAGTTTCAGATTCATGGCCTCTCTTGGTTCCGGCGACAGTAGTCCTGTGTCGGCGAAATTCGTACCGCGAGTTTTCCTGCGTGTCATTTTGCGTGTCTTTTGGCGTGGTTTTCTGGTTTCTCGGCGGCATTCTTTTCTGCGTGGGCGTAACAAAAAAAATTTTTCTTAAAATTAGTCACTGTTTATTATTTTAGGAGGTTGATAAGCCACAAGACGTTCGACATGATGATGTGATGATGATGCAATCGAGATCTTGCCCCACAGTCCATAACACCATAAAAAACATTACAGCGATATAAGCTGTTGATGTGGTTTCTGGTAATCAAACGTTTTTGTAAATGATGGGAATTCGCGCAAACGGGGAAAAATAAATTAAAATAGAATAATCGATGTATCGGTCGGGTTGAATCTCGCCTAGACGTTGGGTGGTGTGTAGTGCTCCGATCGGATCGGATTGGATTCGGATTGAATTCTCGTGACCCATCACATGAGGATTCTTGTGACCTATCACATGATATTTCAAACATATGATATCATAGACCTTTAATATAGTGGTAAAAGAGGTACCAGGATCGAGTGCAGATCTGTCGCATTGAGTGGTAGGCCACGAACGTCGACAATTATTTTTCAACGCCCTCCACCATTCCTACCACTCCTCTGCCATTCCTCTGCCATTCCTCTCCCGCCATTCCTCTCTTGCTATTCCTCTCCTGCCATTCCTCTCCTGTCATTCCTCTCCTACCATTTCTCTACCATTCCTCTTCTACTATTCCTCTGCCATTCCTCCTGCCATTTCTCTGCTATTCCTCTCTGCCATTCCTCCCTGCCATTCCTCCTGCCATTCCTCCTCTTCTGCCATTCCTCTCTGCTATTCCTCTCTACTATTTCTCTTCAAGTCTCATCTCAAACTATGGCAACCATTTCTAATAATAATATAGTTATTAGAAAGTATAAAGTTTGATCTAAGGTTTAGCAATATTTTGAAAAATTAACAAATAGAAAATTCACACAGTGCAAAAGTTGTTTATAAGTATAGTATATAAAAAATAAATATAAAGTATTTCTTTGCATGTGGGTTAGAATAGTATATTATTTATATATATATATTAGCTAAATGAAATTATACTTCTAGAACTACTATTTATATATATATATAAAGAGGTTATTCTTAATATAAAGAGATCAACATTATAAGATTAACATTATAAGATTAAGTTGAGTATAAGAGAGAAGAGAAAGGCTGTGAAACTACCTAAGTGACTATGGAATAAGTTGGGGTAAATTATAGAATAAGCTGAAATTATAATTGTAAAGTAGATAAAATTAGTATTACTAATAAATTAAATTAAATCAAATCAAATTAAATCAAATTAAACTTTAAATTCTCTAATTAGAAGGTTTGATTTTTAAAATCTATTTAATCAACAATTTTCTTTACCAGGTGATTGTCATATAACTGATTTGAATTAAGAGTACTAAGTAAAATAAGAAAGAAATAAAACTATACTTTAGATATTTTTGCTAAAGTTTGAATATATATCTGATATTGATAATCTAAAGAACTATCTTAATAAAATTCATAATATAATTTTAGATAATAATCAAATACTTATATCTATACTAGAAGAAGTTATATTCTAATCTATTATTTTTAAGAATTTTCTATTATAATGAATTATTTCTGATAATTAACTATTTACAGTTGTTAAAGAATCTACTTTATAAAGACTTCTTACTTATTTACAAGCTGATATTATAATACTAACTATAAATATAATCAAAGATAGTATTATGAAATTATTTAAACTTAAGTTAAAAGAAATTAAAATTGAACTATAAAACAATATAAGAAAACTATTATTTATATTGAATGCTTAAATTTTACAAAATCAAATACTATTTTTAGATATTACTAAATATTAGATTGATATAGACTAGAATCTTTATAATATCTCTATTATAGTGATAAATTTATAAGACTTCAGTCCTTTATTATAGAGTACTAAAACATATGACTTTACTAAATCTTAGTATCTTACATACTACATGCATCAGTAATGTATGAATATTATATAACTCTTTAGATTACATAGCTTTGTAAAGTCATTTTCTAACTTAACCTCTATATTTTTGAATATTTAATACTTGAATTCTCCACCTTCTTTTATTTTCTTTTATTTCTATAATAGTATTTACTCTTATATACTTGGTTATTGGTTATGCTATTCTATTATTATTTTGTATAAATAGCTCAATAATTTTGCTTAAATAAAGATAGTTAAAATTGTTGTCTTCTTATTGATCATATACTTAAAAGTCTCAAAATGGCTCTGAAAATAGATTAGCACTCTTATCTTTATCATCTTATCTGATATCTACTTTTTTTTTATTATTATTACTTATTGTAGTAAGCTAGTAGAGAACTTATATTCTTATATTTATTTGTATTTAACATTATATATTGACATTTTATTATCATATTTGGTGGAGAATCTGGGTAGATTTCTATAACTAATACTACATTCTAGCTAGCAAATGATTTTACACTTATTATAATAGAAAAATTAATTATATTTATAGGTTATATATCTACCAAATTAGTTATACAGTTCCTTTAGAGTTTTAAACTCTTTACTATTATCAAAAGCTATACTAAGGTATAGCAATATACTATATTATATATTACTCTTCAGAGACCTATCAAAATCACTTTAATATCGAAGCAATAGTCTTGAACTTTATCATCGATCCTGCTTCTAATGTGATCTAACTTACAATGACTAAGACTTGGCTTCATATTATCTACCATATATTAGACATTTAGCAAAACCTAAAGGATTAACTATAAGGTATTCAGCAAGAACTGACTGAAAGTTTTTTAACATTCTATACTCGAGTTTGGTATAATATTGCACTTACTAAATATCCTACCACTGTCACTGACTTTATTGCTAAGACTTCTTTTATAAGTAAGTTATATAGAAAGATAGCTACTATAATTAGACTATTACCAATCACCCTAGATCTAAAGAGAAAGGTTGACTACATATATATAGAAGCTATGATTAATATATATAAGAGATTAGCTAAATGCTTACCATTAGACTCTTACTCCTTACTTATAAGTTATCATACCCAGAGCTATCAATATGAAGCTTTAGGACATCAGACTTACAACAGTCAAGTGAAATATCTTGATGAGACTATAAGCTAAAAGTGATCTTACTATTAACCAGCTGACTAAAGCTATAATTAAAATAACTACTCATATTACCAATATAGACAGAAGGATAGAAGCTTATAAGTCTACTTAATAGTTTACTACAGATCTAGAAAAAGCTTTAACAAGACTGTGCCTAAGCTATCATAGCAACCACTGGTATAAAGACTGCTTAAAGAAGACTATAGAATGTTTCTACTATAGTAAGGAAGGTCATATGTAATAAGATTATATATAGTATTAATAATATATAGAGTATGGATATACAGCAGTATAATATCTAACTGAATCAAGTTATATTACCTAGTTATATAGACAGATGAATATTATATAATTTAAAATCAGTAATGATAATAACAATAGTTATGATAGTTATAATAGTTATAATGATAGCTATAATATTAGAAGAAGTTATTATAGTGATAAATATAGTAATAAGAATAATAATAGTAATAGCTACAAAGCTTATGAAGCTTATTCTACTCTCTTTGATTAATAATCTAGCTAACTAAAGAAGGATGCTTATACTCTATATAGTATACTGCCCAAGGCAATCTTGAAGCCAAAGTCAAGCCAGAATAGTCAAGAAGTCTAAAATGAAAAAGAAGCAGAGGATGATACCTTCAACAAGGAGCTCTAATTGTTAATCCAAGAATAAAGCTAAGAGGATATACTAATGGTCAAGAGCAATAAAGAAAAGAAGTTATATAGATACTGCAAATATGACTTTAATCTTAAAAAAAAGCTTTTAGAGATAGAGATATCAGTGCTAATTGAGGGCTTCTATAGCATCTAATGATATACTAGCAAGTATATTATATCTTATTATAAAATCCAAGCTGGAAAACTATAGAAGTTAATATAATACAAGCTAAAGCTAAAACTAACTAACTTAAGAAGTTCTCTACCTATACTCAGTATAGAATTGAAGAAATAATAATTCTCTGTATCATTAATACTAAAGTAGAAGATTATATTATTAGTAAGGTATTGTTTAACAAGATTGATTAGTATATAGAAGTAGCTATAAAGGAAATAATATTAGTCACTGATAGACATATATTGACTCTACTAGGAAAAGTCTTTAACCTTTCTATTCAATTTGGAAAAATTATTATCTTTATGACAGCTATGGTCATCAACATTGTCTCTTATAATCTTTACCAGTTAGAATATACTTTAGATACTACTATAGATGAAGAATTAAATGAAAACCAAGCTGCCTACAGCCTTAGTCTCACTAGGAATTAGAGGAAACTTAGAATAAGAACATATCAAGTCTTCAAGTACTAGTCAATAGTAGTACTGCATTTAGGAAAACTAAGCTTTAAGTATTGGAGCCAAATGATAACCAACCAGTGCTTAGATATTCTTAACACCCTTTTAGATAAGTTTGATCTAAAACTAGTAGTTTAAGATCAAAATAAGGAACTCTCATTCTCTAAGGATAATAAAGCTACTACCAATAAAGAATATATGATCAATGATTTTAAGATATTCAAACCTAATGATCTTGACTTCAATACTGTAGTCTCTGATGAACTAACTATCAACTTTACAGCTTTCAAGACTCTCAGAGAATCTGAAGTCTCTGAGTATCTTATAATTAATGTTACAGTATGAGTTATCCCCTCTGAAAATAATGTAGCTACTTCCAAAATCTCTGAAAGCTCTGAGGATATTACTATGCTATAAATGATTTATACTACTATTGTGTTTTCTGACCTTTATAGGATCATTATTATACCAAGTGAAATCAACAATTTCACTACTATTGACAATTTCACTTCTATGCTCCCTAAGGTCAGTAATTTCATTGAAATCACTGCTTTCATACTACTTGAGGTTAGCAACCTCACTGAAGTCAGCGATACCACTAAAATCAACAATTTCACCCCTATTTCAGAAATTATAGTTCTATTTGTTCATAAAGATCTTGATCTACAATTCCTTAGCAATTTCTGATGTACTATTATATTCAATATTATCTCTCAAGTTTTATATAAATACTCTCTTTATTTCATTCAATAAATCTTTACTTAAGCTTGAGCCTAAATATAAAGTCTAAGACCTAAATGAAACTAGTAAAAAAGTATTTATTTAGTGCTTTTCAAGCTGAGATATATTGAGATATATTGCTTTTGGATATTAACAAATTAACTTGATTACTGAAATATATCCAAGGACTTACCATCCTTTGCACCTTATAAGATATATATAACCTTTTGAATTTTGAGTATTATTCCTCTACATCTTATCTTATATACTCTCTAATCCTCTATATTGTAACGGAACATTTTGTGATGACATATAATTTGATCATGTGAGATCACAAGCCACATGACCTGCAATAACACTAAGACTTGAAGTGTTATTGAGGTTTGAAGTGTTATTGAGATCTACAATCACATTATAACCTAAAATAGTATTTCGATCAGATATATTATTTCGCCGCCCAATTACATTATAACCTAATATATCATTTTATAATATCTTAGCCAATCAATTTGTACCTTATATTTAGCCGAGCCAATCAGAAATTCAAGTAGTAACCTGGGTAGCTGCCTATATAGTACCTTGTAATTTCTTATAAATACCTCGCTCATAATTATCAATAAAATTTGGACTGCAACAAGCTAAGGAAGCTTACAATAGACAACCTAAGAGATACTGAAGCCTTACTCAAGGAGTAAGCAATTGAGATAGTTTCAAGATTCTAACAGATACACTTTATTCAATTGATTGCACTTAAAATCTTGCTAGTCTATACCTACACCAACACATTACCCTTCTTAAGATGCTACTGCATAACCCGCTAAGACCTCTAAAACATATTTTCTATATCTGCTCAACTCCGAGTATTTCGCTGATAATATATTTTAGTCTGTCACAATTGGTGCTAACTGGTAGGAAATCAATTGACACCTCGACCAATTTGTTACCTATATTGCATAACCAAACTTACCAAAACCCATAGTGAAAGACAAAAGCAAGAACAGCACTACTACCGCCACCACTCATATTACTACAACTACCTAGGAGAAGACCTCAAGAAGATGAAGAAACTATGGCAGACAGACTACCTACCTTTTATGGATATACTAAGGAATATGTTCGAGAATTCCTAGATGATTTGGAAAGCTACTTCGCAGCCAAGGGAACGGTCAGCACTCGATAGATCCCTATTCTGGCCACTCAACTTAGAGGACCTACAAGAGAAGCATACCGTGTGGCCCTAATGGATACAGCAGCCACTGGACTAGAAGGATTACTCCTCACAGCTACAACAGCAGCTGGAAATAACCCCCCCACTGCAGCATTAGCCACCACTCATTGGGATGTTACAAGAGCATGGTTAGAGGAGAAGTACTTTACTAAACAGAAGCGAGAATCAATTAAGGAACAACTATTCAATATGAAGATGTCAATCAACCAGTACCCAGAAGATTGGGTTACTACCATTGATCAGTACATGCAACTCTGTAGGGAAACCAGCCAGGTTGTGCAAGAAATGGTGTTTATGAATGGCTTACCTGCAGATCTCCAATGCTATATCAAGAGGTTTAGCCCTCGAAGAATAGAAGAAAAAGTCAGAATGGTACAGGCCTTTTAGGACACCGAAGCAGGATATTTGGCATCCTTATATGACAAGTTACCACAAGACTTATGCAGGAAATTCAGCACTGGAATACCTGTAGTTCAAATGGTATCTGCATCAGCCGAACCACCCAAGGAGGACAGTATTAAACTAATGGTCATAGCAAAAACAGGAAAGATAACACATGAGGATGAAATGGAAAAGATTACTAAGATGTTCTCAGAAATGACAGCACACATAGCTGATCTTGAAGCCAAGGTGATCCGCCAGAATAGGCAATCGAGAGGGACCTTCATGGCCGAAGAATGCAACAAGACTAAAATAAATTGCTTCCTCTGTGGAAGACATGGTCACTTTGCCAAAGATTGCCGAACTAGAAGTTGGAAGGAAGGACGAGAGAGAGAGGAGGAAAAGAAGGCTAACCATGCCAATGTAGTGCAAGAAATAGAAGAAGAAGATGAGGAATTCAGTGAAGAATACCTGGAAGCATACCCTGTCGAAGCAGTCAGCCGTACTACTACTAGGAAGACTCCCTACCCAAGAAAGAAACCAATCCAGGAACCTGAGGTTGTTATTGAGAAGCCTAAGAAGCCAATACAAAGGCAACAGTTGAATGAGGATCAATGGAATAAAGCCTTCAAATAAATAATACAACCTGGCAAGACAGTTACTTTAACCACTGGAGATGAAGAGATGATGGATCAAGAAGAAAACAAGGAAAAGAAGCCTAGGAGGGTTAGAGAATTTGAATATAACCTATAGCAAGACATTACTAGTCAAAAGGCCAACATTACCTTCAAACAACTCTTCCAGATCGCACTATCGACAAAGCAGAAGGTGAAGACTCAGATTATGGAAACCAAACCGACTATTCGATTCGAGGAAGTTAACACTACTGAAGAACAAGAAGAGAGAACCTATACCTCATTCGCCTATGCACAATGTAACATTGAAGGATTAGCATGCTCAGTCATTATTGACACTGGAGCAGAAGTTAGCATTATCGCCAAGCATTTCCTAGACCGCCTGGGATGGGATATTGATGAACCCGCTACCTCTACCTTGGTTGTCACAAGTAGAAAAAGCAGCATACCTTTAGGAGTACTCCAAGAAGTACCAGTCCAGTTTGGAACAGAAATAATTCCTGTCAGAATGGTCATCACCGATGCACAATCTTATAATGCCGTCTTGGGCAACAGCTAGTTAAAGAAAGCTAAAGCTAGAATTGACTTGGATGCACAAAGATTAATCTTTGTCAACTATAGAAGGAAGTTCAGCATACCCCTGGATATTCAGAAAGAAGTAGTACTAAAACTCACTCAGAGACTGGAAGATGAAAGCAACACAGATGAAGAAATAACCCCTGGACAGGTGCACCTCAACATGGTAGAAGAAGAAGAAGCGAACATAGTAATCCATAGTGAATATCACCACCTGATATCTCTGGAGAAGAACCAGTTGATTGAGTACAATATAAGGAATACTAGATGTCCATTTTGTGAGCAATGCATCTATTGTGCTGAGATGATGTGCACTTGTAGCAATACGAAGATAATACCCTACCAGGATACTTTAGAGATGCACTTACCGATGGAGAAGAGGATCAAGAAACCAAGACTGTCACAGACCCGCCGAAGGACTCCACCCTCAATGAATCATGGACCATACAATGGAAGGAATCCTCACCCATTCGCAGACAATACTAGAGAAATATGGGACTGCTTTTGGACAAATATTGAACATATCGGCAAAGAACATCTTTGGGGAAATTGCAACATCTACCTACAAGGATGCTACTGGGATGAAGTCAATCCCTATGACCTTTGGGAATGTGAAAACTGGATCAGATATCCAGATGAACCATACAATATCAACTACCATGGAACTTAGAAGGAACGTTATGACCAAGAACAAGAACAGACAATATCCAAAGAGAATGAAGATGAGAAGGTACCTGAAGAATGGAGCAATGAAGTTTATACTACTCAGACACCTATCGAAGTCAGAGCCTTATTCCAGGAAGATGATGAAGATGATGGACCTACCCTAATTGAAGAAAGCAACTCAGACTCGGAAGAAGAAATCATCGCACTTGAGGAAATAATTCACTCCGACGAACATATCAGCATATGCTATTGGTGGTGGAAGGACTTATAGCAGAACCTACCTCAGGACACAACTCATAAACAGTGGAAGGAACCGAATGTCCCCACCTTTGAAGAAGTATTCACGGTTGAGGAAAAGGATATAGCAACTCAAGTCAAGAAACTAACAGAAAGCACAATCATACTGAAGAGAAAAACTGAGGGAGCCACAGGATATGACCTGTATGCAGATGAAGATTGCACCCTAGAACCAAAATCATCAGCCTTCATAAAAACTGGAATTGCTATCACACTACCACCTGGACAATGTACACAAGTATAGGCAAGAAGTAGACTCTACCACAACTCTAGAATAGGAGCTTTTCCCAGATTAATAGATGAAGACTACAGAGGAGAAATTGAGGTTGGATTAGTTAACCATAACTATAGACAATTCAAAGTATACCAAGGAGATCAAATTGCTCAAATAGTGATCATCAAGTGTGAACAGCAACCTTTGAAAGAAGTGGAAAACTTAAAAAAAACATGACATGGAAGGAAAGGATTTGGATTGACTGGACAAGCAAACGTAATAATGGAAAGACTAGATGACCAGGAAAACGCCAAGAAGCACATCTACTCCCTTAATGAAAATCTGTTACCAAATCAGAAGAAGCAGTTATAAGATCTACTGAAGGAATATGAGGATATCATCGCGATCAGTTTCAAGGACCTACCAGACCAAGCCTTCTTTACTCACTATATCGATACAGGAGATGCCAAACCTATCAAACAAGTAACCTACAGATTGCCAGCCAACTATTATGACTTTGTACGAAAGTATGTCCAAGAGCTATTAGAGTCAGGAGTAATCATATGGTCGAAGAGTCCTTGGGCATCACCTATCAGCATAGTACTGAAGAAAGATGGACAGAGAATGGTTATTGATTATCGCAAGTTAAACTCAGTCACCAAGAAGCATGTATATCCAATTCTACACTCAGAAGACTTATAAAATATGTTGAAGAAGGCACAAATCTATTCAACCTTGGACCTATGGGCAGGATATAATCAGATCGGAATAACGCCCAAAGCATAGGAGAAATCAGCATTTGTTACACCATTCAGACAATACGAATTCACAAGAATGTCCTTTGGACTTTGCAATATACTCACCACCTTCCAGGCTGCAATGAATGAGATCTTCTACAATTTGATTAGATATGGAGTGATTGTATACATTGATGATATCAATATCTATATAGAGAACTTTGCAGAACACATGGTGATCCTGAAGGAGGTATTCAAATGACTCAGAAAACATAGACTAAGGATCAAGCCAACAAAATGCTACTTTGGACAAAAGAAAATTGAATATCTCAGATTTATAATCGATGGAGGAGAAATTTGCCTGGATCCAAAGAAGACCAAAATCATCAAGGCCTTTCTAACCCTACAAGATAAGATGATCTTATGAGGATTCTTAGGACTGGTCCAGTTCTATAAAAGGTTTATCTCTAGTTACTCTGAAATTACTGCACCCCTATATATGTTGCAAAGAAAGAGAAGAGCATGGGAATAGATGTCAGCCGCACAAACTGCCTTCAATCTAATTAAGGAAGCACTTACCCACGCACCAGTTATAGCAAGACCGGATCTCACAAAAGTATTCAAGCTGTATATAGATACATTGTCATTCGGACTCGGAGCAATTCTGGCACAGGATGACAAAGATGGAGAACATGTGATTGCTTATACAGGATGAGCCACCCATGGAGCAGAACCTTCCTATAAAGCCACCCAACTGGAATGTGTAGCAGTTGTTTGGGCAGTACAGCACTTCCGCCACTTCCTGATTGGAAAACAGTTCACTCTAATAACAGACTACTCAGCCCTTAAATGGCTTTGGAACAAACCAAATCTGACAGGAATGTATGCACGATAGCTAGCCATACTGTAGGAATACAACTTTATGACACAATACAGAAAAGGACGGAATCATCAGAATGTGGACACTCTCTCACACCTACCCCAATTTATCCAAGATCGACACTCTAAATCAAAAAGAATATACCTACCCAATGGACACTGAACTTTATAACGGATATTTGGATTACCTCAATAACCTAACCTTTACTAGAATGATGGACGAAAATGATCAATGGCTTATATGGACAATGGCACTTAACTATTTTATTAAGAATAATATACTTTACTGACGACACAGAGGACAGACACGACTTGTAGTTCCTGAATACAAAAAGCAGATGGTACTTCAGGCCTCTCATGACCATCAGCTGGCAGGATATATGGGTATAAACAACACATATCAACGATTATCAGAAAAATATTATTAGAAGAACATGTACGAAGATATTAGAGAATATATCAGAAGATGTGATACTTGCCAGAAGAGGTGCCAAGGAAAGGAAGTCAAGACCTTACAACCGATTGTACCTGGAGGACCCTTCGAACATATTGGGATAGACATTGTTAGACTGCTACCAAGAACACTTAGAGGAAATCGATATATCGTAGTAGCAATAGATTACCTGACTAAGTACCCCGAAGCAAGAGCATTGCCCCTTGCAGATGCCCTTAATATTGTACCCTTTATCTATGAAGATATTATCTGCTGCCATGGAATACCCTATGAAATAACCTCCGATCAAGGAACCGAATTTGTTAATGAATTCATGCAGATATTGATGCAACACTTTGGGATCTGCCAGATAAAGACTACTGCCTACCACCCCCAAGGAAATAGACTTACTGAACAAACAAATCAGACTATCAAAAACACAATTGCTAAAGTAGTACAATCACAAGGAGGAGATTGGGACTTGTATCTACCTTCTACCTTATTTGCACTATGAATAATGAAACAAGAAACAACAAAGTTCACCCCTTTTGAGCTCACTTACGGAAGAAAAGCTCATCAGCTGGTAGACCAAGTAATGACTACCCCAGAATTCAGCCACACCTTCTGGGAAATACAAATCGAGCATCGTGTGACAAAGGAAATTCAAGAATTATACAATGTCTGAAACAAGGTGAGAGAATTTATTGCTATTGCATAAGATCATCAAAAGAAGAATTATGACAAGGAACACAAGGAAACTGAAAAATTGAAGATTGGTGACCAAGTTTTACTATACCAGAATATAGTAGAGTCTTCATGGTCAGCAAAATTGGATCCGAAATGGGAAGGACCATACTATTGTTGTAATTATTAGCTTATTATATCTCTTCTATCAATGATTGATGCATCAACGATCGATCATACGTCACTCAATTGTAGCTTAGACGATCTTTGTTTGTATCGACCAATCATAATTTAGCATTAATAAATACACGCATATTGGCTTCATTAGCCAGTGCGCTCTTTACTCCAAACACACATTCGAAGATCAAATTTCAACAGGTTATGAGCCCCGAGCCGCTCGAATTGCAGCTCGACAACCTGAGATCTACGCAATTATAACTGCGATTACTGTAAGTGTTTATTTAAAATCGTAAACAACGTGTCAAATAAAGCGATAAACAACGCGACAAACGACACTGCGATAAAGCAACACGATAAACACGTAACGACATAACATTCAACGACGCGACATGACGAAATGGATAACCTATACGCATCATCGTCATCAGCAACAAGATCGACAAGATTGCGGTCTAAATCAAAAACAGACAACAGACATCAAACCCTTGACGACGACGACGGATTGGATAGCAACCATCAGAGCAATATCGCATTTAGCCTCGATCGACAGGAACAGATGGCTACAACGATCAGAAATCAGGAAGATAAATTAGACACGCTTGCAACCCTAATGGGCGAATTGATGGTAAAAATCGACAAAACGATCACATCACCTAGCGCGCCAACCAATCAGAACGCAGCTACAGAAGGCAATACGCCACGACCATCACCATCACCAACAACATCAACAAAGCTTAACGATCTGGCGAAGGAG
>RBNK01001851.1:0-13163 GCA_003990785.1 Endogone sp. FLAS-F59071 | reverse complement strand
CAGGAGTCGTTTGTTTATGGAAACATGACGAGCCACTTCTTTATTTAGTAATATCTTTATCAAGAGTAGTATTTTCTTATTTTTATATTTTCGGATGACTTGGATTCAATTGGAGATCCGTGCTCACCACTTCACCACCGCATGGATCACAATTCACTTGCGTAAGCTTATTTTATTCCCTTAGTCTCGAGGACGAGACATTCCCAGTTGAGCCCCCAGATGTGACGATCGACGCGCAACTTGCCTGATTTTCGAGAACGTTCTGTGACCTCGCTCCTGTTAGTGTCGTTTTTAGCGAGCGATCTCACCACCAGCGACGAACCTAGTTTTTAGCGACCGATCTCATTTTTATCGACGAAATGTTATTTGCAGTTATGGAGTCATACTTGTAGCAAAGTCTTTATCAATTTTGTATAAATACTTCCTTTATTTCTATCCAAATAAATCAGTTTGCACAGAGTCTTGGAATATCTCAATATCAGTCGTAGTAAAGCCTGAAGAGCACAGCACGAAGCTGTAGTAAGGATACGCAAAGGGAGATATCGTGTCCATAATTCTGAGCATTCTCACTTGGTACATACGAACAAACGAACGACCGGTTATTAGTACATTTGCCACAATATTACTTTAAGAGCCTCCTTTATTTTTGATAAGATTGTATAATAAAAGAATACTAATCTCTATTGAGTAGTAATAGAAACAAGAAGTCTAATAGTTTTGTTATATTCCTAAATTTGCATTTGCTAAAGTATTTGTGAGGGAGTTCTTCTGGAACTGCCTATGAGAAAGCATCTGGTAATACTAATTTGTATTAGACTTAGAAATCTCCAAGTTCATTGCAAGGTTTCTAAGGATTTGAAAGTACTTTGTTTCTTTGCAAGATTATTAATTATATATTTTAGATTTATAATCTTTAGTGCTCTTGATGTATATAGAAGGGGGATAAGATCTTTAGCTCTCAAAGAGGTCTTGAGTGTGTACTATTATTGAACTGAAGTTTATTGAATAAAGATTTGAGGGATATTTATATAAAATTCTCAAAGTACTATATAGATAGCTGCTTAGGTTACTATTTGGAATATTATTAGTTATGCTATTGTAATTGATTTAGAAATTATATTCATCATTGAATAAAATATTAATAATGTTGATAGTATCAACAGTGTTGATAATTTTGACAGTATAGATGGTATCTACAGTGTTGATAATTTTAGCAGTATAGATGGTATCTATAGTGTTGATAATTTCAGCAGTATGAAATAGTATCTACAGTATTGATAATTTCAGCAGTATGGATTTTTTCTTTTATATCTGATTTAGATAAGGAAGTATTAGTTTCCTCTTTGAGGTAATTATTGTCCATTAGGTAATTTCCTAATAGGTAAAGTAATAATATCTCTTCTTCTACATTTCATAAATTTTCTTATTGGCATAGGCTTAGATTGCCAAGGTGTTTTAATACAGAAGGCTAATGTTAGAATATATTGAAAGTCCTTTTAGCTATATATCTTTCCTAAGAGGTTAATCTTAGATATTTGGCAGATTCTTATTCTATTAGTTCTTGATGGTTTTCTTGCCTTAATTATAAGGTATATTCTATTTAGTAATAACTTCTGAATTGTTTGGCAATATTGTTGAGTTAGTAGATACTAATATTTTTTTTTATAAATTTTACTATATCGATAATGTCTTCTTGAGTTACTCTAGTATATAATTGTAGTAGTTCATTATGTTAGTTGATAATTGTATTTTTCACTATGTTCTTGATTTGTTCATAGTTTAGTTGGAGTGGAGTTGAGTATCTGGTAGTATTTCTTTACTACAGTTAAGTAGGGTAAAGTTCTTAAATTCTCTAGGTTTAGCAGTTAATGGTAGGTATAGTTTGTCTTCCTTCAATTAATTATTTTATTCATTATATATTACTCTTACAACTCTTCTCTTCTTAGAAAAATAGTATCTATACTATTTCTATAGGGACTTGTGATAATTTTTGAGTACTTTATCTATATTTATCAGATTCCTATATTGAATTATGTAGAGGGTATTCTTTCTACTTGATTAGATATTGTGGTGTTGATCTGTTACCTTATTTAGTGATCTATTAATCTAAGATTTCTTCTACTTCAAATTCTTTTATATCATTGACCAAAATTGATACAGGTAATATAACTTGTCAATTTGGAAATAGATTATCATTATTTAGTATATAATGTTTCAGTAAGGATATATGAAACACAAGGTAGATTCTCATTGTTAATGGTAAATCCAGTTTATAAACAATAGCTGATATTTTTGTAATAATCTTGAATAGTCTAAGAAACTTATTTTGAAGTTTCTTTAAAGGCTGATTAGATAATTATTACAATGTAATGTATTTTGAGAACAATAAGACTATTTCATTTATATCAAATAATTCTTTATACCTTTTTTCATTTGCATATTTTATTTGTTGTAGTTATGCTTTGTAAATTGCATCTTGCACCTTAGTCAGCAGGTTGGTTATCTGTGTTGTAAAGTCATTAATAACTTGTACTATTAATTCAACCTTTTCTAGTAAGAGGGTTGCTAGTATCAGCAGATAATAGCTATAGTTTAGGAAAAATAGTGTTAGTTTTATTGGCTTTTGCTAAACATTATTATATATGAATTTAGTAGTAGTTAAGTGTTCATCCCAGTCATTCTATCAATAGTTGATATAGATTCTAAGCATTTGTTCTAATGTCTGGTTCATATATTCTGTTTGTCCATCAGTCTGCAAGTGAAATATAGTTGATAGTGCTATTTTATTCTAAGTATTTTAAATAGTAATTGCTAAAAATTACTTGTAAATTTTGGGTTCTAGTTGTAGATAATAATTTGTAGTAGTCTATATAGGTGAAAAATATTGTCAAAAAATATTTTTGCTATATCAGGTGCAGTATCAGTTATTTTACTTACAACAAAGTATATTTGTTTACTAAGTTGATTGATGAAGATAGTTATTACATCTTTTTCAGATGTTATTTTTAGCAGTTAGATAATAAAATCTATACTGATTTGTTCTCATTTCTTAACAGATATAGATAATGATTATAATAATCTAGCAGGTAGTTGTCTAAGTATTTTGTTATATTGATAAATGTTATAAGAATCTATGAAGCTCTTAGTGCTTATAAACATTTTCAGCTAGTAAAAGTTTCTAGTAAGTGTTTCATATATTTTGTCAAATTTGAAGTATCCTGCTAAGAGTATATTATAATGTTCTTATAGAATCTTGATACAAAAGTTCAGAGGTATAAAGAGTTGATTTTCATATTAAAGATTATTGTTTTGAATCTTGAATTTATTTACAGTATCTAGGTTAGTATTAAGTTTATCTATAATTTTTTGTATTTCTTTATCTACTTGAACTTCTTTTTGAATTTCTTGTATCTAATTGTCTGTGATTTCGATGATGGCTTTGATTTGTTCTTCCTCCTGTTGTTATCAAGATAATACATGTGCTACAATATTAAGCTTGCCAAATTTGTAAATTATTTTAAAGTAATAGTTGTTGAGATAGTCTATCCATTATGCTTATCAAGTAGAGAGAGTTAGCTGTTTGTTTAGGTATTTGAGTAATTTATAATTAGTATAGAATAAGAATTTCATCAGAAAAATGGTTAATTAATCTACAAACTATTTTACTAAGAGCTGTGAACTATTTTACTAAGAGCTATGAATAAAATAGCCATAAATACAGATACTAGTCATAGATTATGAACTATTATTGGCAAATAGCTGCAAATTACTCTAGAACTCTACTAGAACAATATTGTGAACCTTGAACACCTCTAAAACAATATTGTGAACTATGAACTAGCTAGAACTGCCTGTGAACAGCCTGTAAACAGCCTATGAGCACAGATACTAGTCATAGACTATGAACTGAAAATAGTTTCCTGATGTTGTTACCTATCAGGTAGTATCTCTAAGCTTGTGTTACATCAATTATTGTAAATAGTTCTTTTTTATAAATAGGGTAATTCCTTTCTACAGAGAATATTTTCTTAAGTGATAGGCAATAGGTTAATTTTCTTGTAAAAGTATGGCTCCAATTGCATAATCTAAGATATTAGTTGTTACTATGAATTGTAGGTTCTAGTCTAGGCTTCTAAGGATAGGTGCAGTTGTTAACTTTTTTTTCAAAGTTTTGAAGGCTATATTGTGGTTTTTATTCTATTCTTGATTAATATTTATACCTGTAATTGTCAAATTATACAGATATGCTATAATTTCTATATAATTCTTAATAAACTTTTGATAATATCCTATAAGTTCTAGAAAGAATTGTATTTTCTTGATTGTTGTTAGTTTTTTCCATTTCTTAATTACTTTGATTTTTGTAGGGTCAACTAAAATTCCTTACTTATTGATTTAGTATCTAAGTATCAGAAAAATAGTTAATTAATCTACAAACTATTTTACTAAGAGCTATAAACTATTTTACTAAGAGCTATGAACAAAATAGCTATGAATACAAATACTAGTTATAGACTATGAACTATTATTGGCAAACAGCTGTGAACAGCTGTGAACTACCCTAGAACTCTACTAGAATAATATCACAAACTATAAACTAGCTAGAACAGCCTGTGAACAGCCTATAAGTATAGATGCTAGTTATAAACTACAAACTAAAAATAGTTTCCTGATGAGATATACAACTTCTTTTTGTAAAAAATTATACTTGCTAAGTTTTGTATATAGCTAATGTTTTTTCAATATCTCTAGTACTTGGTAGTGGTATTGTAGATATTCTTCTTTTATTTTACTATAGATCAGTATATTGTCAATATAGATAACTACAAATTTATTAAGTAGAGATCTGAATATATCATTCATTAGTCCTTGAAATGTTGTAGGTATATTTGTCAGTCCAAAAGGCATGACTTTAAATTTATAATATCTATATCAAGTTCTAAATACTATTTTATATAGAAAGTCTTCTTTTATAATATGAATTTAATGATATCTTGATTATAAGTCAATAACTGAAAATATAGTTGCTCCTTTGAGTCTGTTAAATAACTCTATAATATTCAGCAATGAATATCAGTTTTTGATAGTTATGTCATTAAGTTGTTAATAGTTAATATATATTCTAATTCTATCTTTCTTTTTAATAAATATGATAGATGCTTCAAAAGATGATATGCTAGGTTAAATAGATCCTCATTTGATTAATTTTTCTAAAGTCTTCTTGAGTTCTTATAACTCAGATCTAGATAGTTAATAAGTTCTCTTGAATGGTAGTTCTATACCAGATATTAATTCAATTTGGTAATCAATACTTTATTTTAGCAGTAGTCCTTCAGGTAAGTTTATAGAGAATCTGTTTGCAAATTCAGTGATAAGTGGTTGTAATAATATATCTAGACTTTTAATATCAATATTAGTTTTAGTAGTAATTTTAGCAATGTTCTTCTTAGTAGTTAATGTTGGGGTTCTTTAGATCTAGCTAACTTTTTCCAAATACTATACTTAGTCTAGGTATATCTATAATCTTGAAGTTCAATATATCTTGATATAATTCAATTGAGATTGAAAGGTTCTTGGTAATATGAGTAACTTATTAGGTTCCTTAATCAGCAACTTTTTATAATTATTACTACTTCTCGAGGTAACTTGATTACTTTGTATTAATCTGCTAACTGTTGGCTAATAAAGTTGCATATTGCTCTACTATTGATCAGTACATTGACTGTTTTATTCTTCATTATTCCTTTATAAAAAAAGGAGTTTTGTTTTCTTTTCAAGTGAAGATAAGGTTCCATGTTCTACTTTTTCATCTATTATATTTTCTTTTATTTCTTTGATAGACTACATATTTGTTATATTATCAATTGATCAATCTATCTTCTTTTTCTTGATTAGTAATTTTTTAGCCTTATATACTTATTTTGCTTCTTTTTCTTCTTTTGCTAATTATTGGATTTGCAGTTTCTTACTTTTTTTAATATATCTTCAGTATTTTCATACAACATCTGTACTATAAGTTCTATTTCTATAAGGATAGTATCTATATAGTATTATGTCTTATATCACTTTCAGATACTATTGTTTGTCTTTGGTAAGTATAGGTTTCTTTTTGTCTGTTGATTCAAATCCTCCTTCAGCTTGTTCAGTTTTCAGAAGTTGTTCTATGACTTTAGCTATTACTAAATTATCAAATTTAATAAATATAAATTGTACTAGCTTAGCTCCTTTATTGACTCAGTATTTATGATAAGCTGATAAGTTGTAAACTGCAAGTATGATTTTACCAATATAATCTGTATCAATAACTCCTGCTTTAATTAAAATTCCTTCTTTGATTTTGCTGCTTTTATCTAAGATTTATATATATTCTAGTTGGCAGCTTCAAAGCAATTTCTATCTTGATTAGGAAAATTGATCCAAGTAGAATCAGTGCATCTTTATTTATATAGATGTTATATCCTGCAAAGTTTACTATTTCTTTGAAAGGTACTATAGCATCTGGGTGCTTCATTTCTACTAAGAAGTTAGTTTTGTTATTTACTTCTTATATTATATATAGACATTTGTTATCTAATAATTCTTCTAAATATTCTTTTTTATCTTCTTGTCTTTTTTCTTCAATATTAGCTAGTTCTTACTAAGTGCTATTATAAGCTGGGTCACATCCCTTGCTATTTATAGTAGATGAGTTATGAACAGTTCAAAGATCTTGCAAGTAGATTTTGTCCCAATATACTCCTTAGTCATATCTTTTCTTGTCTCTTCAGAACTTTCCTTTACTAATATATTGATAGTTTCTCTAGAATTTCTTTAATATTATTAGTATAAAAGTATGGGTTCTTGCCATAGTAAGGTCTATTATTTATTAGTGGTATCTATCAGTATCTTGGCTGAGGTTTTATTTTGTGATCTTTCTTTTTAGTGATGAGAAAGTTTTTAACTTTGGTTTCATCTAGTATAAGATGAGTTGTTAAACAGTTACACATATGTTCAGCATAATAGATATATTTATCATAGAATAGGCATCTTGTCTGCACTATGTTCCAATTGATAAAAATAATTTATTCTTGTTTAGTTAGCTTATAGTATTCTCAACTGTATTTTTCTTTGATTATATAAAGTTAACTAATGTCTCTAGAATCTGTTTTTTTCTTCAGCTGCTACATATACTTTTGCTTATATCTTTAACTTTTTCTTTCTTTGTAATCTTTTCTCTAGAAATAGTATAAGTACTTCTGTATTTAGATGTAATATGACTATATCTTCTACAGCTGAAGCAGGTCTTCATTTTCTTCTAGTCATCTTTGTTTTCTTCTTTTTTAAAATTATTTCACTATGTCAGATTGTTGTTATAGTTTCCTTATCCTTCTCTAAATCCTTCTTGAGGATTAAATTTTCCTTAATAGTAAGTATTAGTAGTTGATTTGCTGCTTGAGCTAGAGTTATGATTCTTGTTTTCTGTTTGAATTTATTATACTAATAGAATTGTATATGCTGATTTAATAACTATACCAAAAATATCATTGCTTATAAGTGTATAGGCTCCCTCTCTCTTTAATATAAGTTTCTAACTACTACAAAAGGATCTTGAATAAGGTGTCAGCTTATATACTATAAGTAATGTAATTGTTATCATTATAAGGTATTCCAATAATGATAAAATCAGTATTAATTTCTGCTGTAAAAGCTTTAAAGATTTTGGTTCCTTTAGTGTTGAATCTTGCTATAGCCAATTATTTCTTTACTTCTGCAATGTATATACTACTATAAAATTTGTTAATCAGTAGAGATCTAAGGCCTTGTTGTATAGAGATATTTGGGTATCCTGAATGGGCTATACTAGCTACTTAAGCTGCTATTAAAGTTGTATCTTACTATGTTAGTAGTTTTCTTAGTAGGCTTTATCACCAATAGCTGCTGATTTTCTGAGAAATCTAGTAATTTTGTTGACCTGTGTATATGACTTGGTATATACTTGTTTAAGTATATGATTGATATTGTTAGTGAGTCTATTATCTAGTACTCAATCATTATTCTAGCTATTGGCATTATAATTAGCTTCAATAGCTGATATAAATATAGTAACTTTTTTAGCTTCTCTATTGAAGGGTTGTAGGTTAATGACTTTAGTTATTTGGCTAAGTTGTGCTACTTGTCCTATAAGTATAGTTAATGTGGTAATTGTAGCATTAGCCATTATATCAGTAAATATAGTTAGTACAAGTAGTAGTGATATAGAAGATTTGTCTTCTTTTTTATCTATATGTCAAATATATTTTCTTACTTTATAATTAAATATTTTATCTTCTAAGTTAAAGTCTTCTGATTCTTCAAGTATATTGGCTTCAAAGATAATTCTTTGAATAGTTATATTAGTATCTTCTATAAAGGTAGTGTCAGCATTATGATAGATAGTTATATTAGATTTATATAGTTTGCTTACTTTAAGTACTTCTTAAAATAGTGATCTGCTAGGTCTAGATGAATGTCTAAATATAGATATTATAAAGTTGATAGGTTCCTCAATAGATAATAGTATGATAGGTATAGTTGATCTTAATAGTATTGTTTCTGCAAATTGTATGAGATCTTTTATAACTAATTTCTTAAATAATCTGTTTGCAATTCAGTTATAAATAGCACCTTAGTATATTGAGTAATCATATGGTAAGTTGGTAATCTACTTTTTAATAATTTATTAATTATTATATCCTTATATAGTAGATATAAGGTTGATAAAATGGTGTTTTACTTATGTAATTGAAATAATGTTATGATCTCCCTTAATATTCTCATAAAGAAAGTTTCGAAATTCTTTAAAATAGGTATCAGTTCTAAGAGGGTTTCAAATTCCTCTAAAAGTTCATTATAGAGTTTAAGATATACTTCACCTTATAAATAAGCTATAATTATTGAATTAGTACTTTATTGTAGTTGCTAACATTATGTCTACTTGAAGGGTTCCATAATATATATTGCCTCTCTAGCTGTTGAAAATCAGATATATATAGTATTTTTAGTAGCACTCCAAGTATATCAGTTATGTCTAAAATAAATTAATAATTTTAAGCCTTTATAAAATATTTAGTAGTATATTTCTTATTATAAGTTCAGCCGACATAACAACAATAGTCAAGAAAAGAAAATTGATAAATAATCACTAACAAAACAAATTACCAACAATCAAAATAACAGTTATAATCTGCTGATAGATAACTTTATAACAAAATACCTAGACAACCACCTACAAAGATACGTCAACAATTATCTACATTAAATCTAAAAGACAATACTATACAAAGAATACAACTCATAGAATATTAGACAAAGTCCTTACAGAAATAGTATGGATGCTATTTTCTTAAGGAGGGAAGAGTTGTAAGAGTAATTAATTTAGACATTATAAATAATCGCTACTATACTACAGTAATACTTAAAACATCCTAGTTACACAATCTACATTGTAGAAATTATTAACACTGTAGATACCATCTACACTGCTGAAATTATCAACACTGTAGATACCATCTATACTACCAAAATTATCAATACTATAGATACTATCTATACTGTAGATATTATTTATACTGCAAATTTCATCAACACTGTTAATATTAAAGATTTATAGTTAGCTTATATTATCAATCTTAGCTTTTTAATTTTGTATAAATATCTCTTAAATTTTTTATTCAATAAATCAGTTCAAGTCAAGTCTTATCAATTTTTCTCTTAATAATCTCTTATATGCAATATATTGATCTTATATAACTCTCTACTAAAGCCAAAACCTCAAGAGGCTTTGCATAATACAGATAGCTATATAGTTATTAAATTGATGTTCTGCACTATTCTTGCAATCTTTTAAAATGAGTTCAATAGCAGTATATACTCAAGATCTCTTTGAGAGCTAAAGATCTTAACCCCCTTCTATATACTTCAAGAGTATTAAAGACTATAAGTCTGAAAATCACTATTAATAATCTTACAAGAAATAAAGTACTTTCAATATCTTAGAAACCTTGCAACATACTCAAAGATTCCTAAGTCCAATGCAGATTAGTATCATCAGATGCTTTCTCAAAGGTAGTTAAAAAAACCCCCTTACAATGCATATAAGTCATTCTGCTAATTTCAGTAAGTAAACTCAAGATCTTACTATATGTGGTAGTTATGGTGTAGTATATTTCTTATATGATTCAGGTACTATGATTTGTTTGTTTATGCTATAGATTGGTAGTTTAGTGGTGTGATTCTAATGAGCTTTTAGGTACAAGCTGATTTGTTAAGTCTATTTTTCTCCATTCTAACTCTTAGATTATTCGAGTATAGATTAAATTCTTGGTCAAGTATCTTCTAGCTTTCTAGCTTCATTCATTGATAAGCAGAACTGATTTGCTAGTCAAAATTGTTTGAGCTAGAGAATTCACTAGAGTTATTTGGCAAACTAGACTAATAACAAAATAAGTGATTCAGGTAGGTATATATATATCTGAATACTGCATATATCAGTCAGAATCTCACTATAAGGTGTCATTAGTCATAAGGGGTATGAGATTCACATATGATTCTATTTCTGAGCTTAGTAACTTACTTTTATTTAGCAATTCATTTCTTGGCTGGATCTTGTTATATATTTTACTCTTTTATTATCCAAATTCATCTATTCTCTTTGACAAGGGTTGTCTGCTTAGGTTAGCAATAAAGTATTATCTAGTCTAGATAAGTCCTTAGAGTTATACTAAGATTTGAAGGTGGGTACTTGGGTAGTCAGAGGTAGACTATTCTGGGTTATAAGATTCTAGGTTATTCTTATGTATAATTCTGGCAGTTATAAAAATAGGTTATCTATCACTTCTATTTTGCAACTCCAAAAGTCTTTTAATTTACATACTACTTCTTTCTCCTATACTTCTATTATAACTTTACAGTTCTAACAATCAGTTACTCTTGACGATTTCATAGAGTTGAGTTCTCTCAGTATCCTTGGCAAGCATTGCCAGAATATAGTGAATTCTGAGAACAATAATATCAATTATTCTCTTGAGTATTCTTCTGAGATTCTTCAGTATTTAGTGACTCTAATGGTGCTAATAAAAAGATATCTGGAATCTCATATATTGAAGAAAGGGAAAGGCCATCTAGTGAGAAGAAAGATCAGACTGAAGAGAAGTTACTCTAGTTGTAAAATCATCTATGTCTTCTTCAAGAAGTCTAAAGTTTATATACTATATAAGGATAAAAAGAAATATTTCCCCCTTGATTCTTTTATAACTATTTACAATTATCAAAACTCTATATATTATTCTCTTTCAAGTTTTATGAAGTAGTTGAAGCTCTATATAGATGAGCTAAAATTCAGCCTTAGCAAGCATCCTTATAATGAAGATAGTGATGATAATAAGAGACTACCTACTAAACATTAGTATTATAAGGATGAGACTCTGGGATTGGTAAAATATAGAAGATTTATAGACTTAATCAGAAACTAGTAGCTGGGCTAAGTTCAATATATATAAGGGATTGGAGAGTGTATAAGATAAGATGTAGAGAAATAATACTCAAAATTCAAAGGGTTATGTGTGTCTTATAAGGTACAAAGGATAGTAAGTCCTTGAATATATTTCAACAATCAAGTTAATCTGTTAATATCTAAAAGCAATATATCTCAATATATCTCAGCTTGAAAATCACTAAGCAAATACTTCTTCACTAGTTTTGTTTGGGTCTTAGACTTTGTATTTGAGCTCAAGCTCAGGTAAAGATTTATTGAATGAAAATAAAGAGAGTATTTATACAAAACTTGAGGGACAATATTGAATATAATAGTATATTAGAAATTGTTAAGAAATTGTAGATCAAGATCTTTGTAAATAAATAGGACAATAATTTCTGAATTTGGGGTGAAATTGTTGATTTTAGTGGTATTGCTAACTTCAGTAAGGTTGCTGATCTCAAGTGGTGAAAGTAGTAATTTCAGTGAAATCACCAACCTCAAAGGGCATGGAAGTGAAATCATTGACAGCAGTGAAATCATTAATTTTACCTAGTATAGTAATAATCCTATAAAGGTTAGAAGACATAGTAGTTTAAATCATTTGTAGTACAGCAATGTCTTTGGGATTTTCAGAGATTTCAGAAGTAGCTATATTATTTTTAGAAGCTAGAGGTAGATTGTTATTATCACCTGTTTTGGGGACTAGAGAGATAACTCATGCTGCAACATTATTGAATTTAAAGCTTTGAAGGCTTCAGATTCTTTAGGGGTTTCAAAAGCTGTAAAGTCAATAGTTAGTTTATCAAAGACTACAGCATTGAAGTTTAAGTTGGGTTTATTGCAATCATTGAGTTTGAACACCTTGAAATTATTATATTCTTCATTGTCTTAGATGGCAGCTTCATTCTTAAAGGATGAAGGTTCTTCATTTTGGTCTTAAACTATTAGTTCTAGGTCGAACTCATCCAAAAAAGTGTTGAAGACATCTAGGCACTAGCTGGTTGTCATTTGGCTCCAGTGCTTAAAGCTTAGTCTTCCTAAATATAGTACTACTATTGGCTAGTACTTGAAGACTTGATATATTCTTGTTCTGAGTTTCTACTAATTCCTAGTAAGGCTAAGGCTATGAGCAGCCTAGTTTTTATTCAATCCTTTATCTATAATAGTATCTAAAGTATATCCTAACTGGTAGTAGGACTTGAAATAGAATACATTTTGTATTTGGAAAAAGTACTCTATATTATTGAGTATAATATCTATTATATCCAAGAAATCTTCTGTATAATCAACTTCAATAAGAGCCTATAGTTTCATATCTTGATATAGAAGTGCTTGCCAAATCATGTTAGTTATATTAGATATATTCAGGGAAAGTGGTTGGATCTTTCTAGCAGTATTTTCCCTAGTATAGAGTCCTAGTTTTTCATTAGCAGAATTCTTTATAGGTAGCATTATCTTGATATAGGATATTTGATGATGGTTACTGAGATTAAAATATATATCTCCTCTTATTACTCCCCTATTTATAAACATTATCTCCTGATGGCAAATAAATCATTTTTATTGATAATATTATTTAACTTTTTGGCAATAAATCAAGATAGGCTGAATTGTTCCATTCAGGTTTCAGATCTATACTAAAGTTCTCTTCATGTCTTGAATATAGTAA
>RBNK01001850.1:0-13165 GCA_003990785.1 Endogone sp. FLAS-F59071 | reverse complement strand
GCCAATACAGGAATATAGGTATATTTTGCTTTTTTGCATAAACGTATAAAACACTAACCATCTCGCTGGTCAAATGAGTATGGCAGCTTTTGCTGGAAACAGCAGAGCAGGTGTGGGTGCAATTCCCATGCGAGATTGGTCAAATGAGTATGGCGGCTTTTGCTGGAAACAGCAGAGCAGGTGTGGGACTTTGTGTATGTGCAACTAATTATTTGTCTTTAAAGCATTGAGTATTATTAGCTCTTTCATGGTCTTGCCCATCTGTTTCACACACATTCCATAGTCTTACCAACTAGTTGGCAACACATTTTGCTGCACAAAATCCCCTTTGCTTTCAATTGACATTGACAGATTTTTATGTAATGTATTTAGCCAAATTGTATTGTTGCTAAGAATAATATTTGTAATTTGGAATCCATTCAAGTTGTAGTAAAAATTATTGATATAAAGATTCGTTTGCAGTTATATGGTATCACAGTATTCGAAGTTGCTTTGTGTCAATTGTGTGCAAAAAAAATTCCAGATTATTTACTATCACAAACTTCAAGTCTAAATTAAATCATAATTTATTCTTGGACGTTGAAAACTTAAATGGAGGGATGGAGAACAATTAATTAGATTATGTTTGTCCAGCGCTTCGCTTTGAGAATGCGCGCGTATTTTACTTGTCAAGGCTCGTAGTTAGACCAGATATACTTCGCAAATTGCTGGTCTATCTCTATAGAACTCGTGTATTATTTAGTTCTTTTTTGATGGGTTGCACCATGCTGCAGGTGGGAGAGACGTGTAGAGAGGAACCCACGACAATGTAAAGGCCCGCGCGGGTAGAATGGGTAAGGGCTTTTTCCAAGGCATTTCTTGGGAGGGGTTCGGAGAAATTGACAAGCGTATCGTCGAGGACACCTGCGGTAGAGGTTGTAACGTGAAATTGAATTCAGAAGCTCAAAGGAAGCCAAGTTAAGTTCTCCTGACTCTGTCCAAAAGATTCGTAGCAATCCAACATCGCCTCGACGTCTGATGTTCCTTAACGCTGTACTTGCGCCAGTACTCCCGCTCGCTCGCACTGTGCGCATCGCTCGATGTTGGTCTTGCCGTGCAGCTCGCTAGGGGATGCTACTACGCACGTGCAGGCCGTCAGTGTTCTGGAATGCTAAATTACATAAAGGGCGGGATTATGCTGTATGGAGGTTAGAAGACAAAAAAATATCATGCACACGTGATCCCTCGCAAGAACGGACTCGCGCGTCTCCCCATTGGATGCATTTCAGGGATAAGACCGCGGAAATGATGTAATGGTTAGCTGTGTGCCAAGGCCGCAGAGAATGTAGCATAAGGGTCGCGACTCGCGAGCTGAGAAGGAGTGAATGCCCAATTTTTATCTGCTATATCCATTGCGTCGCGACTAGTTCCTTTATAATCACACATTGCCTCATCCCCGTAAATAGAGGTAAATAGAGAGAGGGTAGCAAAGTACCAAAATAAAAATAAAAACAGGAGGGGAGAAACTAATTTTGCTTGTTCCCGGCAAATAGCAGAAGGGGTCTGATAGGAGGATATTTCCCGAGTTATGAGATAATAAGTAAATGCTCGAATGTTATATCTAACAGAGTACGGCGCGTACTTCAGGCTATTGAGCTGCGTTTCGCCATTGATTGATGTCACGTTTGCTCATTGATGTCACGTTTGCTCATCCGGTAGAACTCGGCTCCTGTTGTTTCACAATCGAACAATCGAGAAGGCTCTCACACAATATTTCTGACACAATGTTTCCGATACAATGTTTCTGACAGACTAGAATTTATAAAATTACAAAGGTATAAAAAGTCACTGTGGGGAAAAATATCTTTCTCAACTTCTCTTTTCAACTTCTCTTTTTCAAACGGTATGATTATTAATATTTGCTTACTCAACTCTCGACCAGCCAAAGTCATATCTAACTGTATTGTTCCCTTCAAAACGAGTTGTCGACCAATATAATGTTTCTCAATCAGCAGCCCTGGGCATGAGTTCGATACCGGCGTAAGTCCCCGGTACTCGAAGACTCGGGGGCACCACTGTATGGCCTCGGGGTCGTTGGAAAAGGCTGGAGATCGTCAAAGGCCTGTGTACACGATATACAAACTCGCAGGTTATAGAAGCTGGTGGCAACTTCACAGTAAAGTGCCAGAGAACACCTCACAGCACGACCTAGCTTTTCATCGACAAGGCTTTACGCCCAGTCGTTGTATCATGCTTCTTAATGTCGTTTGCTGAATGTGTATCTTTTGCTACATCCCAGGACCTCTGGTCCTGTCTTTTTATCTTTTACTAGTTACCCGTCTTTACAAAAATAAGATAAAATAAAATATCAAGGGTAGGTATTATCTGAGTAATATCTGATATAGATCCGAGTAGAAAGTGTTTTTTTTTTTTTTTTTTTTTAAGATTACGTTCTAATCATCCATTAATTACCTTTACGTTTGCATGCCCAATTTCTCCACTGCTCATATGCCCTCAAGTACAACGATTTTGTCCTCCGAATGAAGGCCTTGGATAGGAAGGGTACGCAGGGCTGTAAATGACGTATCTGCCTTATGTATGGTCTGTTTCACTTAATACTTAAATTCTCTTCTCAATTATTTTAAACTACGACGACGACTTGAACGACGACACAACTAGCATCTCTCTGATTCTTTTAATATTGAATTATCTTTATATTGTAAATTACAAAAAAGAGACTTGCCAACTCTAGAATGTAAGCAAAAATAATTAAAAAGTTGTTGTGGATCTATAATATTGAATTTTTTGAATTGTGGAGAGCAATGATGTGAAGGAAAAAAAAAAAAAAAAAAAAAAAAAAAAAAAAAAAAAAAAAAAAAAAAAAAAAAAAAAAACAATGATGATTGAGCCCAATTAAATAATTTATTAAACAAATCTACATAATAACGAATCATCGCGTTGTGACTGTATCATCGTCAAAAAAAAATTGGTTCATCTTCAAAAATAATCACCCATATCAGGTTGTTCGAGACCAAGGAATATTGACATGTTTGTACGGTTCAAGTCTCTCTTGTTCCCCCGCCGAATGAAAGTGGTAGTCAAATCACACCAAACCCGCATTCACACAATGAAGAAATTACGTGATGAATTATATAGACATTAGATAATGTACAGATATGACGGGCACATACTACTGAGCGTCCTCATAAACAACGAGGAAAAAGAGGGAGTGAAGGAGGTGTGGTGTGGTGAGTGGCAGGCCGACAATTTAAGCCGCAATGTCTAAATTTATATGTACGAAAGGGCAGTATTCAAAATACCGACAAAGAGAGAAAGGAGAGATAGAAAAAAAAAAAAAAAAAAAAAAAAAAAAAAAAAAAAAAAAAAAAAAAAAAAAAGAAAAAAAAAATGTTCAGCGGCTTCCAGGCCGGTCATCACCGTAATTACACCTAATTATTCTAATGACAAATGCTGTGACCGACTTGAGGTTCTATGCGTATGACAAATATATACGAGGGTCGCAACAGTTATCTACATTCCGCCATCCAACCAGCACCTCAGGACATCAGTTCTAAAACGCGCTGGTCGTTTGTCGGTGAAACATATGTACCACAAGAGAAAACGCGAGCGTTCGTGGATTTGGAAGAGGGGAGGGGAGGGGGAAGGTGAGGTAAATGAATGATATCTGGTGGATTGTCAACACTCTACTCCTTAACGGTTAACATGTCCATGATCCGCTCGAGGTGCTTGTTGCCTCCAAGCCGGGTGATCTCCTCGCGCGCGCGCACCTCGACTTCAGCGAGGTACCGGCGAGTGTACTCAAATGTATTGGTTCGCTCCATGAGCTGCAACGCGAACTTCTTGAGTTCAATAGATGAGGGTCGCTGTTTGAGGATATTAAGCATCTGGCGGTTGGTGGTGTCGGCACGAATGCAGTGGATGACGGGGAAGGAGAATTTGCCTTCGCTGAGGTCCTCGCAGAAGCCTTTGTGGTCAGCATACTAGATAAAATGATAAAGAACGAGAGATGTGAGTTTGGTTTGATTATGTGCACGTATGGGGATAAGAGTAGTTGTACACGTCAAAGTATGAGATCTGATGAAGGTATCTCAAAAAATTATCGAATTACTTACGGTCTTTGATTGCAGATTCATGTAATCATCGCGAATCTGGAAGTGGATGCCGATCAAGTTGACCAACGGAACGTAATCACTGGGAAAAGCCAAATTTCATTAAAATGTGAGATCTTATATAGGCTAATTGGTCGATAATAGAATGTAGCAATTATCTACTTACGTCGTTGTGCCGCTTGCCTCTTGCATTAGTTTGACAGCAAGACGAAGGAGCCCACATGTCTCTGCAAATAGGGGGGTGATGCAAATAGGGGGGTGATACATTAAAAACAATGACACATGAAAAAAAGGCTTCGATAGAGTTATTCGATATTAACGAGAGAGATGACGTACTGTTGTTAACCATATCGACAAACTCTTCTTCGGTAGGACAGGTCAGGGTGTCGCGCCAAAATAGCTCCATGCCTTGGCCACGGTGCAAATTCATGAGCTCCTCTGTGTTAAGGAAGTCACGTGCGTGTAACGTAAGGTTTCATTGCCATCCCTTAGTCGTGACTGTCGAGGGATAAAAAAAAAAAGATCATGGGGCCGCTACGTACCAGTGAAGATCGAGATAAGCTTGAGATTCTTGAGTTTGTTGATCTCGTTAAGGGCAAGGAAATAGACATAATTCGCACAGTTTATGGTCTGTGGAATTCCATAAATGTGGTGCGCTACGGGGACCCCACGTCGCAGTTCGGAATCGTCTTCAACATCATCGATCCTATAATTATGATCGGATTCGAGTTTAATAAATATTTCATGAGATTGTCCGTATGGTATCTTGGAATCACTTAATCTCAAATTGTAAGCTATAAGGTACTCACAGGAGGGAGGCAGTGTGCAGCATTTCGACCACTTTGGTGATGATGGCGAGTTCCTCCTTTGGAACATTTATCCAGTGGTCAAAGGCATCGATCAGCTTGGAGCGGATCTCTTTGCCTGGATTGGCCGTGAGATAGGTGTAGGGCTCAAGGAGAATCTGCGGGCAATGCAATGAGGAGAAAGGAGGGGAGGAGGACAGGGGTGAGATGAGAGAGCTACAGTGCCGAAGCGAGAAGGTGAACAGTATTATGTAGCAGTAATAGAAACCTACCTCGTCGTTGTTTTTTGGGTCGGAATCCTCAGTCTCTTCCTTGGAGCCGTGGTTAACGGCTTGGGCGCTTACAGCATAGTTTTTGTTGTTGGGATAGAGAACAGCCTTTGCAGGATTTGGGTTGATGGAAACGTAGGCCATATCGGAGAAGTGCGAGGCAAAGTAAGACTCTAGCGGAGGAGTGGCGGTGGGCTTTGGGGTTGCAGGAGGGGTGATGGAGTAGTAGTTCTTGGGAAACTTCTGGGAATTTGTCTTGATCTTAGCGCTCTCCTCCGGGTGGCGCGGATCAGGTGACGGGACGGCAGCCTGCTCCACAGCCTTCTCCACGATCGTCTCGTTGCTCGAGGCAATGTCCGACACCCCAGGATCCGATTGCACGCGGGTGAGGCCTAGCTTATTCTCGAAAGGGGTGCTGTACTTTTTGCCTTTCTTGTTCTTGGACCTGCCGTCCAGCGGTTGTTGCTTGAGGTCAGAGTTCGATGCACTGCGGAAGCTTTTGATGCGCGATATCATGGATGGAAGGAACATTGAAGAGTGGGAAGAGTGCGTTTGCTGCCGTTGGGATTGGAGCTAGTTGGGTGGTAGAGAAGTAGCGCTTGGAGTGCACTGATCAAGAAAAAAAAAAAGCTGCGGAAATCAATGCTTGCAGAGGAGGCATCGACCTCAGGGGTTCTTATAAGAGAGGCCGTTTCCCAAAATGACAAGTCGAGCGTCTTACAAGATATGACCAACACGGGATGCTGATTGACCGTTACGTACAGCGGACGCACAAAGTGCTACCTAACGAGCCGCAAATGAACACACTCACACCATAGTCGAAAACGCACTGTACTAATGTACTAATGCACCTCGTTGTCCTTATCGGGCCTTCCGTCACACCGTGCGGTCTCCCGGTCCGTACCGGACTTTTGGGCCATCGAAACTCTTAATTCTTTGAGATTTTAAATATTGAAATCATTTTATTATTATTATTGTTTTTTTTTTCTTTTTGTTTTTTTTGACAGCCAGCATTGGGGCCCATGTCGGATTTAACCTGGTACGGACGTTTGCCGCTTTCGATTTTTATTTGCCAAGGTTTAAGTAATGACCCTAATATGAAAGAAAACGGGTTTTGAGAAAGAGGAGATCAGAGAAGTAGGTAGGCTCTCACTATTATCTTCAGGACACAGAAAAGGGGTTAGTCGGACATTTTCCTCGGTTATTCTTTAGACTACAGAAAAAGGGGTTAGTCAGATATTTTTGGCCTGCAATATCTTGAGCTGTGCCATCGATTTTCCACCCCCTTTCAATCACTCGCTGGACACAATTTGCCATGAATCTCGGTCCTGCCTGTTTCATCAAAACAACAAAGGGTCCAGGTGGTCATGATCACCTAACCATATTTCTAGTGCATACATTCCGAACCCACGCGCAGCAACAACAACAACAAAAAAAAAACCTTTAGGCCCCTTTCCGCCGAATTGGTACTACAACTGACATAAATAAAATTTTTAAAAATACACGATGGCTATTTAGAATTATAGCGACACGATTTCCGCAGCCCTATGATCTGGATTTACTCTCTATCTCCTTTCCCCAGACATGAAAACCTGGCTTAAAGCCGAAATATTTATTATCTTCGATGCGCCCGGATCGTCTTCCAGTCCTAGCACCAAAAATTGCGTTCCGCGGTTTATGTCCACTATTGTCGATAGTACCGATTCCTCTTGGCCTCTTGGTGAATATACGTTCTCAAAATAAAATAAAATAAAATTGTAAAAATTAAAAGGTAAAGAATTATAAGTCGAAAAAAAAAAAATCTCCCATTGTTCCCATTGACGATGATGTAATTTCAATAGTACCAATATATTTAATAAAGCATATATTGAGAGATAAGATGGTAAGATTTCCAAGAAATCAGATAAATCTCACGAGGACTATCTCTTGAAGGGCTAGGTAGGCTATGTCAAATAATTCTAACAGGTGTGGGCCTGTAACCAACGCCTTAAGGATTCACAGTACAGTCAAAAAAAAAAAAAAAAAAAAAAAAAAAAAAAAAAAAAAAAAAAAGTCTATCACGCCGAGTAGCGTTCTCATTGTACAATGCTAGGAATTTTGCGAGGTACCCGGCGTACTAGTAAAGACGCTAACCAGCCAGAACTTTGTTTTTGACATTTTCTCGTTTGTAATGTAATTTAATGTGTATAGGCACTGCACTGCAAAAAACCCATCTGAGATCTTTTCCTGTGAATCGGACCCATTCCGAGGATAAATGTCCCAAAAGCCCTTAAGGGAAAAAGGCAAGTCATATGCGCGAGGAATATTTCAGGGTTAGTGATTTTCATTATATTGTTGTCGCGATCCAGCCTCAAATAAATAACACAACCCGCTGATTATTATTCGCGGGTTTCACCGTTCATGAAATGCTAAATTTGCATGGTTGAACAAATCAAAAAGTAAATGATTGCTGCCATTCTTTATTCCGCCGAGCATATGTTGATCTAGAGAGACGCTCACGGCAAATAGGAATCCCACGATACCGACAAGCTTCTTTTTCTCCCTAACCTTGTCTGTCATTCTAAGATTCAGCTTTCTTAGACAAGTAGAAGTCCATCCGCAATTCTGGTTAATCGACAACGTGCTGGACACGAGCGCGCACGAATCGCTGACACTTGTACATCTCATCGGTACAACGGGAATAAATAGAAAAATGGGCCCCCAAGTTCCGCCCCCGACCCGTGAACGAAGAGGGGGCACCTTCTCAAATGAAATTTCACTAGCGGCAACAATGCGGGATTTTACCTGTTATTCTGCGATGTATTTTTCCATCCCTGGAGGAAAAGTCCCCCGCTTAATTGTCTGCTTCTGTATTACGAAAAAAGAAAAAAAAAAAAAAAAAAAAAAAAAAAGGCCCGGGCCGTCACGTCACGGCTGGTGCGGCAAACGACCGGATCTGGACTTTGCGGTTGGCTGCCATGTGGCTCTGACATCAATTTAATTTTGCGAAACCTTTTTTCGGCCTGGACGCACAGGAACTATTCCACGTGAGATTGCTTGGTGACATCATCACGCACAGATGCGGGGTGTTCGATTCGGAAGGAGCCGCAGCGAACAGTGTAAGGGGGGACGAGAAGCACGACAGGTCCTCTGTAAACTTTCCAAAAAAGTTTAAGGTGAGGGGAAATGAAATCCATGCTTTACACATTTACACGTTTACACACTAATTATTTAATCTCACTGTAAGAGTATGGTTTGTTAAGTAAACGATTTGACGGAAATCAAAAAAGTTTAGCTCTTGAAAAAAATCAAAAAGGTTTAATGCATAATCAAATCGATCTGGCCATATAGTGGGGCGAATCAACAAAGGTGTTGTTGAAACGACTGTCGCGATTAAATGTCCGTCGATCACCAATGCCGAGGGCATGATCAAAACCCTTCCATGACCAAAACTATTATGATACTCTCATCCTCCGCACTCTTCCTGGACTAGCCACACGTTTGTTTCGGCTCTATGTTTTATTAAAAATATTGCGGAGAGTAAAGATTATATCCAGATATACGTTCCATGAGTGCTCTTTTCTTGATCTGCCCGGCCGGATTAACACTCTAAACTATGCACAAAAGCTGAGATAGCATGTCAAATCGATTGATTGGCCTTCTCGGACTTTAACTTTAAATATACATGACGGCTATTCACTTCCGAGTGGTGTGTTATTTTAAGCTTAAGATCGTATGCGCTGTCTCTTGGATTCTGAGATGCCACTCTTTTGAAGGGCGGCAAGCCTCGAACTTGATCTCTGATCTAAGGGCGTTCAGTTTCTGTGGCGGCAATATTGGTTATCCAAAATTGACCATTTTGCCCGATTCGCCGTGGGAACACAAATTATACTATTGATCCAATTTCTTAAATACACCGACTGTAGTAAAGTTGATTTTCGTAATTTGGCTCTCTGCGAGAAGTTTTTCGGCCTCACCCGAATACCCCACTCGAAAGTATCATATCGATCGGCATATCTATCGCTATATCGATCTCGCTACATTTAAAAGGTCTTTTTCCTTGCGTTTTATCAATGCGCGGTACGATTTTTTGGTATGACGGTTTCAAACTTCACCCTTGAATGGCCGATGCGCGCTTTAAAAAGTAAATACGACGACAATCGATTCGTTGAAAGACGAGCTCTAGAAATTTATTAAACATGTACGTACATATGTCCGGTCTTAATATTCTATTTACCACTAATCTCGACTGGCGCCTGTTAACAATAAATCAACAATAAATCAACTATGTTCTTGTATCACTCACATGCAAAAGTAGCCGCCGCCAACACACCATTTAGCATGGCAGGAAAGTTAGGGTCTTTCATATGCTGCGGATTCTCAGGTGCGAAAGGCGGTTCGGCGAGAAATTTGTGCGGAAATAATAATGTTACCAGTAACGCTACCCAGCAGGACCGATCGTAAGAATATTGCATGGCGTTTATAATTATCTACTTAAAGGTTCTGGAACAAATATGTCAATTGCGTCGTTTTCGCCGTACAGGTGATTCGTTTCGCTGAAAATGGAATGTATTTTCAGATTTACTGCTTTGTATCCTTAAATCGAGATTAAAACCAAAACCAAAACAAACAACCGGCCTTAGTACAAATTCAACAGAGATCATTGCCCGTGTGGTGGGGGGCTATTAGTCAGCAAGGGTTTGTCGGAAACCAAGATTTCCAAACGGAAAACACCATTTTTGAGATCGGAATGTTACAAAAGAGATAAGGTTACGCTTGAATATCAAATGGATATTGACTCCCGTGTCATTTCATCTGATGACAATCATACGAAATCGTTTTTTAACGGCCCCGAGTTTTTAGGTTTGAACGCCTGAAGAGATTATCCCCCCAAAAAACATAAAATAAAATATATAATTGCAACCGGCATCTAAACAGCCCTCGTCTAATGTCCACTGATAAAATCAGCAAAATTTTGTAATTAGGAATGGTTACCTCTTTCGTTGTTTCCAAGGGTGTTTACGTGGGAATTAGCCCGCTTATGGCGAGATCTTGGAAAATGAACGGGCACGGACGTGAAAGTTTGGTTCTTGATGAAGCTGTGCATGTTTTTCTGCACAGTTTCTTCAAGGCCCATGTGTACACTTTTGTCCAGCTGGAGAGTCAATGCGTTTTTTCGTATCGGAAAATCCCCTGAAAGGTAGATATTGCCTGAAGCAGACTTACTCTGCTGAGAGTCTACTGGCCGATTCTGAATAGATTTGGTGAATGTCCGTAAACCGAACGGCCGGTAGGGCCAAGTCGGAAATGATCTGAGATTGAACCAGATGGTTAGCGCTTCTCCACAAATAAACAATATGTCACAAGTAACAAATTTTCCTTCTCTGTCTTTGAATGCCTGCATCCCTTAAACATTCCATTGCATGGACGCACGGATTTATGTCAAAATACGAGGAGCTCCAAGACACGATGTGGTTGCGTAGTCTGGTCGCTCTGAGATTGCTTGCGTTTGACATTTAACATATAGTTTTTGTCAGCACAGGTTTTTCCGACATTTTTAAGCTAATAACAGAAAAAAGGAATTTCGTTTGTAGGTATGTGATCTTTTCACGTAATCATTGTGTTGTGACCAATTTTTTTTTTTTTTTTTTTTTTTTTTTTTTTTTTTTTTTTTTTTTTTTTTTTTTTTTTTTTTATATTTAATTAGTTCCCCGGGTATTTATCCTTTTACCGTAATTTACTTATTTACCCCGTCGCTTCTTTGCTTTACACAGTTTTTCCCTAGATACTTTATTATAGATGATGTCATCGTATTGAAAAAAAAACCATTCGTTTATTGAGGCCGTTTGCAAGGTGTCCAAGGTTTATGTTACGCCTCAAGATATAACCATCGTCTTTATACACTCGCAGTCGATTCGCTCTTTAGTCCCTATGATTTCGAGGTCAAGGTAAACTTAGCATGTCTACAGATTACTACTTTTTTTTTTTTTTTTTTTTTCAAACGTTTATATATAACAGCACTCTTTTTCTTCCATTCTAAACCTCTCCTTCATTAACAGAACTATATTCCTTTTCATATTTTTTTTTCTTCGCTTTCTGTACATTTGAAATATGGAAAATTCTTTGCTATTGTACGAGACAAAGCTTGCCTTATTTTAACTTCAGAGCTGGGTGAGATTGTGACGTTAGATGGAAAACTTGAAAATGTTGTGGGAATTGAGATATAAAAAAGATAATACATAATCACGACCCACGCCCATGGGTGTATGCGTACCTGTGGCTCCAGCCCATTTTCTTGGGCATCATATCTATCAAACCGCCAGCTTGGCATTGGTTCATGGTATGTACATATCTCCCGACAGAGAGGAAGCCTGCGGGTGTGAATTTTCAACAAGCCGGAGGCCGAAGGAAATATGCACGCTTCACAACCGTCACTACTGACAGCCAACGTCACCACTGACAGATCCCGGTCTGACGATAGTTTTGGCCTGCTTACATGAATCAAACACTGGCACGGTGTGCACTGCCGTCGAAATGAAAGCTTGCTGTACGCTGTGTCACTTGAGCCGTTCTCTCGGATTGATGGTATACCAGTTTTGGTCGTGTCACATGAATTATCAATTTTCTTTTGTTAGTTTCCGGCTGACCTGTCCTATATACTAGGTCATGAACCCACATCAACTAGGAATACGCATTAGTCGTGGCTTGCCTTGATTACGCAGCTCGAGATAATCGCAGAATAGCATACAGAACATTTCCTATCGAAAACAAGGGTAAACCCCCTCTACTAATACATAACATGTAGCTATTTATTTACAAACAAATAAATAAATATATAGGTGAAACTGAACAAATATCTAGGGTTTTGCTGATAGTTTAAAATACCAAACATTAAGCCAAGAACTAACTAACCATCCGAGCTTCCCACGGATTGATGATATAAACATTTGCATGATTAGGTAATGTTTCTTCCAAGCTATTCTTACCCATTTTCAGCCCCGAATATCCGATTATTGCACTCCTGCGCCACGCATCATCTGAACATGATTTGGTCATAGTATACGCACACCACACCAGTGGTATGGTTGAATTGGAAGCCGTAAGATCTTACTTCAGTAATTAAACGTTAAATCTCTGTGATTTTCTCTGAACTTAACGGTAACGTGTTACGATGGCACGTAAATTAAAAATTAAAAATTTAAAAATTATGCCCGAGTCAAGGTAATTCTACAGGAGTTGCTTGATCCTTTCACTCCCAATTTCATCTGGAGTTCCTAAGTTCTTTGAAATTTGTTCTTAGCAAAACGCTGGCCCTTGTATTGTTTGCGCCAGTGTGACATTTAGGCACTAATGAGCGGATGTACAAACGGTCGTACATGCCTACGTATAAAATAACATACTTACAACGTAAGCCACCATATTTGGCATGACCCAGTAATTTCACAGACACAGATCGATCTGTGATCTTCCTAACGGGTGGCCCTACCGAGTTTTCGAACACGCGGACCCCTTGCTAAAAAGACCCTTGTTGACAAAGTTGGCACCCTTGGGGCATTAGCCTTGTGTCACACACGGCATTACCTACCTGCACGGCCACCGTGAGTTTTACATCGTCGTGTACCAAAGTTTTGGCTTTAGTCGTTATGATCGGCCTGGCGAAAGATGTAGCCCCGGGAATGCTCGGGTAAAATTGGACAGAGTAGTAATAGTGCTAGCAATGTTGTAATCTTTTTTTTTTTTTTTTTTTTTTTTTTGGTATATTTTGGCACATGCATGCATGTTCACCGTTAGTGTTGGTTTTTTTAAATTCAGATAATGGTGATGGAGGGCCATTCTCAAAGACTTTGTAACGACGTTCGAGCCCCTCACCCCCCTTTTTTTTATTTTCTTTGAAAATACCGATATACCAAATGCCATGCAAAATAGTTCTAAATTTGAATGAATTACACTGGGGAAAATGCAAATAGTTTTTTTTTTTCTTTTTTTTCTTTTTCTTTTTTTT
>RBNK01001849.1:0-13167 GCA_003990785.1 Endogone sp. FLAS-F59071 | reverse complement strand
GTAAATAAATCAGTTCAAGTAGCTTGGAGCTAAAGTAACTTAAGAAAAGGATAAAAAAAAAGAGTCTAGAACTCTAGATTTAATATATAGTTAGTTTACTAATTACAGAAAATTCTTCAATCACAAGGGAAAAAAAAAAAAAAAAGTTCAAAAAAAAAAAAAAAAAAAAAAAAAAAAAAAAAGGAAAAAAGAAAGAGACAGAAGAAGACGCTAAGAAGCAAGCTCTACACCTTGTTTCACATATGGTAATAGATAGTCCTATAAAATTAAATTCCCCCGGAATCTCGGTCCTGACCGGAAGCTAATTTTCCCGCGGGGTGGCCACTCTCCGCCACGCCACGCCATATTACGTCTTACATGGCAGACGAGTAGATGCTGGAAAAAAGAGGTGGACCATTAAGAAATCAGCAACGCGCTTTAGATCAACTCTGCCACTCTGCGTGCCGTCATCGCAATACGCAGGTGCACATCACCATCTTGATCAGGATAGTTTCCGTGCAGCACTTTCCGTCGTACCAGTGCACCGAACCTTTCAGCAAGATTCTAGATTGACCTCGTGACAAGTGCCAGGGAAGAAATCACCAACATCCGTTTCGGCTGCCTTGGCCTGTTTTGGGAAGTTTTGGGGTCCCCTGTTTCATATAGGAAGGCTGATTGGCACGACAAGCACGGCCACATTGATCTAAAAGTTTTCCGATCTTTGTTCGCGTTGCCGCGTTGCCACTGGTGCCGTCTTCCATGTGATCGGGAGGCTGAAGTATATATACTGAGGAAATAGTAGTAGTCAGGGGTTGGTTGATACTATTACGAAACTATGATATCATCATTGTCAACTAAAATGCAATGAAAAGTGTGTTCAAAAAACTAGGGCCTGGACCCAGAAACGCGCGCGTGCGTCGGATGAGCGGATGGTTTTAGGTATTCCACTTTTAATTTGCCCACGGGTCGCACCTGGAAGTCTTTCGTAAACAGCTTCTTTTCGATGAGATAATGGGCGTGAGAGATCTGCATTTACAGGTATATATGTATATATGCGTCTCAAGCAAAAATAATAATAAAGGAAAGAAGAGCGAGCGGTAATCCAATCCGTCGGGCCGAAGGCTATTTTAGGTGATCGTCGCTGTATGTTGTCGGGTGAAAGATAGCGGAGACACTACTGTGTGAGAAGAAAAAAAAATTTTTTTTTTTTAATCCCAGCGCACGACTATGCAAAACTTGGAATACCTTGTACGTAATTTAATTATTACTTTTTTTTTTTTTTTTTTTCAATGTTCGCTAACGCCAACATGACCGAATGCTAGTCACAGACTACAAACTGTTTTTGACGAATAGTACACAAACTACTTCAGAACTGCACAGTAAAGGATGAACTACTCCAGAACTCTCCAGAACTCTCCAGAACTGCACTAGAACAGTATAGTAAAAGACAAACTACTGCAGAACACAAACGCTAGTCACGGACTACGAACTGAAAATATTTCCTGATGCCGGCCTTGCTTTGCTTGCTTGCAATTCGTCGCGTTTGCTAGTTTAATTGCTTGTTTGCTTGCTTGCTTGTTTGTTTGCTTGCTTGTTGCTTGCTCGCTTGCTTGCTTGCTTGCTTGGATCGAGTTTTTTTTTTGCTTATCTTGAAAGCTATAATCAAGCTACAATCAATTTTGCTCACTGATTATACTTTATATATGAAGCCAATTACTAATTCAACAAGACAAGTGCAAGCTGTAATATGAATGAGACGCTCAACTAAAAAGTGAGAAATTCTTTTGAAGAGTAAGGCACTATATATCCTCGGGAAGTCCATAACCATTCAATCAACCTGATTCGTTACTATATCCCCTAATGCTGTTGATCAGTTGGCTGTTGATCGGTTGACCGTTGGTCGGTTGACCGTTGGCGTTGAGTTCTCCTCTCACCCTCAGTTGGCTCATATTCGGTATCAAAGCCTTCGATTGCTAACAAAAGAACTCGAATAATGTTACCAAGGATCGATTTTGAGCCTTCCATTTCTCCAACGAATTCTCCACAACTGTGCTCATCGGAAATCTGGATAATCGGACGCTCCAACGAACCAGCCCAGCGAAGGAAACGCCAACTTTTAGCGTTAGTGACAATTCCTTACATGGAGAAGGGGGCATCATCCAGCACGCGACCAAACGGATCGAACCAGAGTTAATGCGAAGAAGTAGTCAAAAAAGGTAGGGGAAAAACATTTACGCAGAACAACAACACTCACACATCATGGAACGCGGTATGCTTCACTGCTCACAAATACAACAACGTAGTCCATACGGTCAGCGTGGGTCTTTGTATCGTCCTGCAAATCATTGAGCGTATCCGAAAATTTCTTGCCAAGCGTGCTTATGTTATCCAGGATTATGACTGGGGGTTTTCCACCATGCTTAGCAGCTCCCCGTTGGAAAGCTTCTTGGGCGCAATCTAGCTTGGGCGCCAGAGGTTTACCTATGGCAATAGTACAAGTATTAGTAAGTACAAAGCAAATGTTGACTCTTCTTATTTAAAAACCACCCAACCCTACCGGATTCGATTGGTTGGATGAGTAGGGTTGGTTGGGTCGGTTGGGTCGGTTGGGTCGGCTGGGTTGGTTGGGAAACAAAGAATAATAATAGAAGTTTCATATGAGAAAAACTAGCAGACAAGACAGGTTTCACATATAAGATAGTAAAATAATAGAGGAATGTCTTTTACATATTTGAACACTGACTACAAGTAATCAAACACTTTTCCCCTAGAAATATCTAACTTATTGAGTCATTATCAAAAGATTAAATCTATTAGATGATTATCAAAGTTCAGCTAACCTATAGGAAACCAGAATGGTGGAATGAAACAGATTATGAAAATGAACAATAATAGAAAAATAACCTTATATTCCAGTTATAAATACCTCAATTTATTTTGTACTTAGTGGAATATTCTCATTAAATAGTTATTAGAATAACTTATAACTCCTAATTAGTTTATTATTATATTATATTAATATAGTTAGTGAATCTGCCTAATAGAATTCTTGTATAAATATCTCTACTCTTTATTTAAAAAATAAATCAGTTCAAGTAGCTTAGAGCTAAAGTAACTTAAAGAAAGGATAAATAATTAGAGTCCAAGACTCTAGATTTGATATAGTATAAGTTTGATTCTAAAAAGCTTCCTCCATCTATTACCATCATACACTTTCAAGATACTACTATATTTATTCTCAAAATCCTCTTATTGCTAAGCTATATATCTTATTCAAGTTAAATTTTCCCCTATATACCTATCTACTAATATTTGAGTATATTCTTCATTTGAGATTAGTTCTTAGTCTCAGAGAGGTATCTACTATAATATATAATACATTAAATATATTATAATAGAGTATAAGTCAGCAAGAGTATTTAAGTGACTTTGAATATCAGAAGTAGTATAAAGAGATTATATTATTTTATAGAAAGATCTTGCTAATTAGAAGAGATTCTACTATAAGATCATCTAGCTCTAGAGGAAGGTTTTTTACTTTTTTAAATATTGACTATTAGCTATCTAATTGGTTTTTATATTATTTATAAAGAATATTAGTTTACTTTCTATATAACAGATAGATTAGGTGGTTTTTAAAATATAGATATTTTATAAGAATGATATATCAGCATTATAGAAATATAGTATAGAATTAGAGTAGTTATAGTAGTTTTCTTATAGTCTCTATACTAATTATTAGTTAGTTCTTATATTTATATTTATCTTAATATATTATTAGTGTTTAGTTATCTCAGTTCTTAGTTATTTGACTATTAGCTCAGTATTTGACTATTCTATTATATATTATATATATTACATTATTACTTAGCTATCAGATAAGTATACTTTCATAAATATCACTTGGTAAATAAATCAGTTCAAGTAGCTTGGAGCTAAAGTAACTTAAGAAAAGGATAAAAAAAAAGAGTCTAGAACTCTAGATTTAATATATAGTTAGTTTACTAATTACAGAAAATTCTTCAATCCCAAGGGAAAAAAAAAAAAAAAAAAATAAGAAGCTGAAACCAGGTCAAAGTATATCTATCAGCAGTCAAATTTTATATCTAATATTATGATAGATATACTAATAACCAGTTGTTCTATATATTTGTTGAGAATGCTCAGAATGTCAGACATAATATCTCTGTTTGTATATCCTTACTGCCAGCTACATGCTGTACTATTCAGGCTTTACTATGACTGATATTGAGATATTCTAAGACTCTATACAAAACTGATTTATTTAGATAGAAATAAAGGGAGTATTTATACAAAATTGAAGAACTAAAAAGACTTTGCTACAAAGATAATAATTTGGTTATTGCAAATTGTGTAATACTGCTAGAGTAGTATCCTCACTACTGTAGTGGGTGGCATACATCTTTAGTGGTGTCCTCACTAAAGTGGGTGGCTTACAGCTGCGAACGTGGTCACAGAACGTTCTCGAAAATCAGTCAAGTTGCGCGTCGATCGTCACAATATACGCATGCGAATAATTTTGATTGGTTCTAAGCAAATCGGGTTGAAAAAATGCTATTTGTAGGAAAAGAGACACCAAATATCACCTTAACCCCCATCTCTCTCTATCCAAGGAAGCAAGCAAACAAACCAAATCCCCCCCCCCAAAAAAAAAAAAAAAAAAACAAAAAAAAACACTAAACGTGAATGTTTTCGTGGTGTCCAACTTTGAACTGTTAATCCACTGCCATTTGAATTTTAGTTTATTTTATTTTTATTTTTATTTTTAAAAAAAAGTGAATAATTAATTTTATGTTTCAGATCAGAAAACCGCGTAATAAAGTAAGGTATATTTTTCTGGCCCAGATCATAATAATATTTCACATTAAAAATGTGTAGCCTTTTTTCTATCGTAAACCAAGTGGGCGTGTATTTCTTGTCAACAAAAAATTTTACAAAAAATTTTACCTAATTAATTACAAATATTACAGACTAAAAGGATAACAACAAAAAAACGAAATGGGGAGTGGGCGGCTCAAACGTCCAGCCTTTCGCTTTGGAGGCGAACGCGCTGCCATTGCGCCAACCCCCTTTTGGTTTCTGGAACGAAGCTATTAAATACTTATTCTTCTAATACTGTAGTCAACGTCACCAACGACGCACGAGTTCCCCAATTTTTGCTGTGAATTCACCGATCAAACTGCTCATTGGGACTCTTTTTCTAGTATTTTATTCCTTCTTTTGGAGGCCTCCGTGGGGCATCTAGTCGATATATAGTATAGTAGTATATATTAAAATGCGGCACTCGCTAGTCTACGATTGCTTCTGAACGGAGTAGCGTAACATCGATCACTTGGTCGAATTGTCCTTGTGTGAGGTTGGGGGGGGGGCAAAGGTAATCGGTGGCAAAGGTAAATATTAATCTAGCAAAGCGAACATCCGAATACAGCAAGTACGAGTATAACAAGGACAAAATGACGCTTTGAATGGGTCGGGTGCGGGAACTCAAGCGTTACAGCTGTCCTCCGCGGCGTCACTCAACAGTTACATTGACAAAGTTACAGTCGAAAAAAGCGATTTTATTCTTTTCTTTTTCCCATTCTATCAGGCTCTCTCTACTCTACACACAAGTGCCGACACAAACGGAAATTTTGTATCGGTTTGGCAAGCGTGTTCAGTAACCATGGTCATGCGGACCCACCCAAAATCGCCGCTATGAACAAACGTACGAGGATTTTTTGTATCGCCGCCTGCAGATCCAGAGTAGGTTGCACCTCATACGAGTTTGGTTAGTGGGCTGAATGGTTCATCTGGTCATCTGGCAAGATCTAATACTAAAAAAAAAAAGTAAAGCAAAAAAGGATAGAAAGGGGATGGAAAAGAAAGCGCTGAGGGCTCGTCGACCATTGCCTAGTCTTTATAAATTGCAGCGATGTGTATGGCAAGAGAATGACGTAGATACGATGTAAGCGATTAAGCGAAAGTGCGGAAGAGACAGGCAAAAGTTAACAACAAAAAGATATCGCAAAGTTCGCGTAACGTGGGCATTTCTTTTACATTCTCAGTGCTTCCTTTCGAGTCGCGTGTGAATTTCATTTAATTATTCAAATTTACCCATTTGGATTAAAATGCCTTCTCTTCATTTATCTACACGTCCTGTTATGGCTGAAACTTCCTCAATACTTTTCCGGAGCGGGTTTTAGGGAGCAATTGGACATTATCCCTACATTCTAGGCTGCCACCTCTCGAAACATGAAAAATGAGATTACAGTTGGCATACAGCATGTGAGCGATAAAATTAGGCTGCCAATGTGAGGGGAGAATAATTGAATAATTGCCAAGGATGGATTGATGCCAATCGAAGTTGTGTGTTATTATTATTATTATTATTATTTTCGCGGGGAGAGGACTCTATTACGGGACAGATGATCAGATAACGGCCAAAAGGGAAAAAAAAGTAAAGGATATTTATTTATTTTTTTCACAGTGGGGGATTCAGGCACAATTGCACAATTGCACATCCTGGGGTTTCACGTGGCGATTTTTATTGGAAACGTATATGTAGCCGCTGGTATGGTTACGAGCAACGCGAACTCTTTGCAACACGCTCCATTTTTTTTTATTTTTTTTCTTCTTTCTTTTTCGTTGCCTTCAATTCCCCCACCCGGGCTTCCTTTCCTGCCTTTCATAGGCCGCAAAAAACATCATGATGACGGTAAGGGCGCTCGACGCTTGGTGTGACACACAAGGCTATTCTGTACATGGTTGTAAATAATGGGTCCAAATATAACTTGTAATCCTCAAAGCACATTCTCCCCCGCGTCCACTTAACATTCGGACCCCCCTTTATTCCTTTGCTTGTTCGCCCCCCCTTCCCCCTTTCCCCCAATAGTCCGTCTACCCTCGCAAAAAACCCGACCACTACCACCGCCTACCTCCCGTCAACACTTACGTCTCAGAGAGTACCCGGGAAACAACTCACAACTACCACCCTTCGCTCGTAGAGCCCCCGAAAATCCCCGCCCGCAGCTCAAGAAGATTAGGCAGCCTTGGTCTATCTGTCGAGCGGAAGAAGAGTACTCCGAATCTCGCCGAGAGTGTAGAGACCAGCTATATCGATAACTTCGACATGAGTCAGGTATGTGCCAATGGACAAGATGCCCCGTACCCAACAAGACGATTGAATAAAGTTCACGACACGAGCGAGCAGTCGAATGGCAAGATGTCATGGGCGAGGTATTTTGGAATGCACAGCCACTGGGCAAGACTGCGGGGAGCATTGTGCATAAATAAAAAAACATTATCCGCCAATAAAGTTTGGCAGTGCGGGCATGGACGACTGAGCGGAGCTATTTTGCGCATCTACAGCCTTTTTTTTTTTAATTTCTCTCTCTTATTACCTTTTTCGAATTTCGCAGTATACACCGTATACACCGCCACCACGCAAATCCAATGACGAAGGCCGTCCTTTTGGAGGAAAGCTGAATGCGCTCAACGCTCGGAACTTTTGGAATGGGGGCGCTAATAGCAATGGCCCCTTGTCCTCCAGGGACAATAGTGATAAGCCTGATGTCAAATCCACTATTAATGCCGTCAAAGAATCCCTCCGTTCCTTTCGATCAGCCGATCCGTCGAGCCGTGACGACCGCAATCGTGACCGAGAGCGGGATCGGGACCGAGACCGTGATAATGACGACCGTAATCGCGACCGCGAAGACCGCGACCGACGAGGCACCGAGGAACGTAGTCAGTCTCCAGCCTCATTCCTCAGCAACCCTCCGCTAGTCTCCAAATCTCCACTTCGTCCCAATAGTCGCGACAACAACACCAACTCCATCACTTCCAAAATCAACGCCATCCCCATGAACCAAAATACCTATATCCAACCCGTCACAGGTACCATGGGCTCCGCGAATGTCTCCCCTACCATCTCCCACGCTTCGGCCCATCCTTCTCTCGATCTCTCCAATCTTCCCGAACGCAAGCGTTCTTCCATTGACTCCCGCAATCCCAATGTCCCTGTCGAGTCGTCCCCGCTCCGCGAACCCTTTTCTCCGGGCACTCCAAAGTCCAACACTTCGGGCAACCGGAGCAAGGAGTTCTTTGACCAAGCCCCGGGGACGCCTAAATCGACGCTGTCGGATGAGACCCGGTCGCGCAACGCCACCATGTCGACGGCCCCTACCACACGGCCACCATCCAACATCCTCACCAACGACCTACTGGGCATGATGCCGCAGATACCCGGCGCGGGAAGATCCGAGTCGCCGACGTCTAACAGCCCATTGCAGTCGCCCATCACGCCCAGCGGGAGCTGGAGTGGCGGCGTGGGAGGCGGAGGCACTGACGGGTGGGGAAATGGCGTGGATCTGAGCGGTATGATGGCCATGATGATGAACGGAATGCAAAACGACGCAGAGGTGCAGGCGTCATCGCCGACGTCATCGGCGGCGGCATTGGCAGGAAGGGGGAGTATGGCGGGGATGATGGGCTCGACGGATGAATTGTTCTTACAGCTGCTTATTTCGCAGGCTGTGATTGATGCAAAGGAATTTGAGGTATTGACGTTAGAAGAGGTAGAGGAGCTAAAAAAGGTGACTATTTATTATTCGAAATTCTTTTTATTTTTTGCGCTGTTGAGGAGTGGCGAGAGAGGGGCTGTGTTAGAAGGTTCCAGTTACTTGTTATCTGAATAAGGGCCGGAGTGATAGGATGAAAGAAATACAACACGATGTGGTTCAGGCCGGGACGGCAATCATTTAGAAATTTGAGCATGAAACAAAAATGGTTTGCATACATTGATGCTCAATACGGAAATCTATTTATTTTACACATACTTACATCAAATTTTATCGATCATCCAGGACCATATCAACCTCACGACCCGCGTCACTAACCTCACGACCCGCCTCTCTCTTGAGTCCAAGATACGTGAGGCCGCCCACTCCCTCACCCGCCTTCACGCCACCAATAAAAAACTCACCAAACAAGCTAACGAACAGCTTGCGACCGCGAACCGCAAGGTCGACCAGGTCGCTACCGAACTTTGGAAGCTGACGCAGCGTGGCTCAGAGGTGCAAAAACGTCTCCTCCAGCACATGGCGGGGGTGCTCGGCATGGGTGTCCGCAAGCTTGAAGATGAGAAGTCACGCTGGGCGACTGCGGGCTCGTTCCACCCCACCGCAGCTGCCTCTGCCGATGCCAACTCCTCCACGACAAGCAAGGACGACCAGATCGCGCAGCTCGAGTCGCAGTTGAACACGATGCAGCAGACGATGAACGAGCAGCAATCGGCGCTTGCGTCGCAGGACCGCGAGCTGGAAGCACTGCGGACGCAGCTCAAGAGCCACACGCTCGACGATACAACGGAGGTGCAGCTGGAAGAGAAGGAGCGGGAGATCGCCGAACTGCGGTCCGAGCTGGAGCAAGTCAGCACGCGGTTGGACTTTGTGGTGCGCAAGCAACAGCAGCAGAAGGAGGGCGGCGGATCCGAGGAGAGCGGGACTGAGGTCGAGAGGGATAGGTCTTCATCGTCAGGGGCAGCGACGCATCCGCATCATCATAGCCACAACACGGCGATGATGGCACAGTTGTCCGGGACGCTATCGGCGCTGGAGGAACAACTGTCCGAGTATCAGACACGAATACATCAATTGGAAGGTGAGCTGGAGATGGTGCAAGAGACGTCGAGGAAGGAGAAGGAGCGGCGCGGGTCCGAGAACGAAAACCAGAACATCCGAGTCGTGCTGCAGAACTCGTTGAGAGATGCGATGTTGGAGAAAGAGAGAATGAAAGTGCAGGTGGATCAGGAAAAGAGGATGAGGGAGGAAATGGAGAGGAGGGTGACGGAGCTAGAGGAGGAAGCGATGCGGGCAGCCGAGTTACGGAAGACGTTTGATGGGGAAAAGGGAGATGAAGAGGAAATGCAGAAGTTGCAAGAGGAGATTACCAGACTCGAGAAGATAAAGGTTGAGAACGCCGAGCAGTTGGAGAAGAGATTGAGAGAAGCTGTAGCGGATGTGGACCAATTAAATGAGCAGTACGAAGACGTCGTCGGTACCTTGAAAAAAGTGTTTGGTGAGTTGCCGGATGTCGCTGCTGAAGAGAGGAAGAAGGATATCAATAGCAGCAAAGACGAAGGATCGCGGAAGGAGGCACGGCGGTTCAGCATGGACGCATTCGTTGGCCGGGTGCAGTATCTGTCTAAGGAGAACCAGCGACTTGTTGACAAGATCCTCGAGATGCAGAGCCGGATGGAGGGGATGCAGATTCGTGAAAATGGATTAGAGGATGCGGCCAAATCGAGCAAGAAGGAGCTCGAAGCCGCGTGGGCCAATGTCGAGTCTGTCAAGGCTATTCTCTCACAGCTCGAGCTGACGCAGCAAACGGCGTCGTCAGAGCTCACGGCATCAACGAGCCGCGAACACTCACTCCAGGCAGACCTAGAGCAAGCACGCGGTGAACTTTCCTCGTTGAAGCAGGAGAAGCTCATGTGGGAGCAGACAATGAAACGGCAGTCGGTGTTGCAAGTCGTACAGGACGGTGGCGCGAGCATGCGGAGCGCTTTGGAGCAACAGCTGGCGGCGCAGGAGCAGGATTACCAGGGGCAGCTCAAAGAGCGCGATGCGGTATTCAACAAGACGCAGAAGGAGTTGGAAAACTACAAGACGGAGAATGCCAAACTCGAAGCCATGTCCAAAGATCTGGAGGAGATGGTACGCGAGAAGATTCGTACTCTGGACAGTCGCGATGTCGTCATCAGCCGACTCGAGTCCGAGATGGCCGAGCTCAAGGTTAAGCTCACCGAGGCGGAGGCGCTAGTGAACTCTGGGCAAGGGCTCAAGAACGCGGCGTCGGAGCAGGAGGTGGTCGCCGTGCGAGAGGAGCTGATGCAGGCGCAAGCTGAGTTGACGAGGTTGCGGACTGAGCGGGAGACATTTGAGGGAGAGGTCCGCAATGCACAAGAGGCGGTGCAAACGATGCACGCCAACCTCCAGAGCGCACAAGCGCAGTTTACAGAGCGCGAAACGGCGCTCGAGAAGCAGAGCGTGACCCTTCAGAATGAATTTGACGGTATCCTTAAGGAGTTCGACCGGCTGACGCGCAACTTTGTCGACTTTGAGAGCGAGCGGCAACGATATGAAGGGCAGATTGACACGTTGCACAAGCGATGCCAGGCGCTGGAGACAGAGCTGGCGGATGAACGGATCAAGCACATGGGGATGGGCAATCCGGAGGAGGTGGCGTCGACTGCGACACTGAGGAAGGAGTTTAGGAAACTGATGAGCGAACTGAGAACGGAGCAGCAGAAAGTGTTGAACAGGGAAGTGGAAGAGAAGAAAAAGATGGAAGCGCTGGTGAGGGACATGAGGAGGGAGAGGGAGATGGTAAGATGGGAAAAAGTAAACAAGGGTGTGCAGACTGGATTTGTGGCGGTGGGAGTGTAGGTGGAGCTTTTCTTTTCTTTTCTTTTCTTTTCTTTTCTTTTCCCCGACGGGGCAGTTATAGTGTATTAGTGCAACTCTGTTTCCATCGCTTGCATCTTTATTAGAATAGATGTTATTTCGTTAGTGTCAAAGCTTAGTATTCGTAGTCATGTGCTTTATTGCTTATTTGGATGTCGTTTTTCTTGGTGCAATATCTGCAGATCATGTACATAATAGTCTGGACCAAGGTCAATACGATGTGACATCGGCCAAGTGTGCCATGGGAATGGGTTGCCAACTAACACAAGTTTGGACAGCGCATTGATTACCGTCGCGACATTTTAAATCTTAGACAGGCGGTAACTACCATTTCGTCACGAAACTCACGCATACTTGTCGTATCCAGAGTGTACATTGCTGTAGTTCCTGTTCATTAGAAAATCAATACTCAGTTTACTTGCGGGCGATCGACTACCTTGGTTTCCAGAGTATCTCACTAAGCTCCATCCCAGGAGAGCACCAGCGCTATTTCCCAAGGGCAACTCATTGATCTCATAAGGATGTTTGTCATGTCTCGGGATGGATTCATTTTGAGGCGGGAGGCCACCCAAAAGTTTGGCGCAGAGACCGTCTTGAGCTTCATGGAATACAACATTATTCACCCGAGGCCTCTAGGAGATAATCCCGACGTTCCTGGCTCTCGAAGTGAGGATAGCATCCTGCTTCCTATGGATCGTCCACAGTTGCGTGCGATGACAAAAATGATCAATGACTATCGCAGATTTTTTTGAAGTCGTTAATGAGGGTTATATACTGTCACGGACTAACAGTAAAGTACTCAATAAGAGTGGATTAAGTGTGAAGTAAGTGTGATAGCATATTCTAGGGGCCTTAGCAAGTTATGCGGCGTTCATAATTTGAACTGTCGTTCGTCCGCGGATCGCGATTTGGAAAATGTAGGATTGTTCTAGTCTAACTAATTAAGTAAACTAAGTACTGCGGTACAATACCAAAATAAAACATACAGTCTCATCTTCTGATATGCCTACGACTTAAATCTTAAATAATGCAGTATCTGTTTGTCTTGCAGGAGTGTTTTATTTGCGACAGAGCCCGATGAGCCCAATGTGCGAGAGGCGCGAGCGCATTGTAAATTAGAGTAACTAACATCATCACATCATCAAACCGAAACGGCGTACATCGCGTACATTGCATGAATTCAAGATTGTGACAATGCACAAATTCTCACACAAACAATGCATACCTAGAGCTCCTAATAAATCAATCCTCTAATCAGAAGGCTTGATTTTTCAAATCTAGCCAATCAATAATTTCCATATCACGTGACTGATTTGAACTAGGAGCACTTAAAAACCTAGTCGAACTTGTCCGACAACTCCTGCTTGATAGATTGGAATAGGAGTCTTGAAACTGTCTGATGACGACTGGAAATAAAGTTTGATGGCCCGTGTTACCCAATTATCTTGTGGGGAATTGCGGCTTTACTGGAGTCAATGCCAAATAGGTTTTCCCTCCAATCAATCAACATGTGAAAAATCGAACTCTGGGGGGGGGAAGATAGTTGTTAATAAGGAATATGGGGTGAAATAAGCAAGCAGGTGCTATTGGGGAGCAATCCGGAAGAAAAAAGATTGATTGGTATCAGTCAGTCAGTTATTTACAATTAACGAACTGCAATAAATTAAAAAGAAAAAAAAACACGACATTAAAACGCGACATTAGAGGAATCTATAGTCATAAA
>RBNK01001848.1:0-13167 GCA_003990785.1 Endogone sp. FLAS-F59071 | reverse complement strand
AAAACAAAACAAACAAATAACACTTGTTACGGATATAAATTCTTTACGGAGCGCCTTGAGGATCTCACACCAGGGCCAGCCAGTTGGAAATTGGACCTCACCTGAGCCGAGTTGCTGGATTCGTCTGCACGTAGTGGAGTAGATTACATCAAAAAAAAAAAAAAAAAAAAAAAAAAAAAAAAAAAAAAAAAAAAAAAAAAAAAAGAGTCGGTTGAATGTCATTGTAACAAGAGTAAAGACTTACTTCTCGGTTTCCCAGTTTGTTTGCGTTTTTTCGGCGAGAATGGTGACATGCTAGTAAGAATTGGTCCGCCGGTGGCTGCCGACGCCGATTGTAATCTCGGCGTGGGCGACGCTCGTCCATATAGTTTAGGCGCGGCATCGCCTTGACCAAAGGAGCGGGCTAATGGTGTATCCGCAGAGGATGGTGCCGGAGCGCCACTCCGGCCAGTAGAAGGCAAACTTGGGATAAAAAGGACATCGCGGTCCTTGGCATTGTTCGGAGTCAACGGAGAATGGAGTGCTGGAATGTTTTGTTGATCTCGCAATCTGCCGTGAGAACAATATTGTCAGCATGGAAAGGGCCCATCATATATATATAGTGTCAGTTACGACGGTAACGTACCGATCAATTGTGTCATCTTTTGGTGTGGCAGGTGGTCCCACAAACGGACTGACAGGTACAACAATCTCCTGTGCCAATCTCTCATGCGATTGATTCACGCTGGGTGTGTTCGAGGGACTTGGCACCGTCATAGATGAAATTAATACTGGATTGATATTAGTAGCGTGAGATGGAACTACAGGTTCACTAAGATCATCTCTTAGGCGAACCATCTGTTGCCTCAAGGCCTTCATAATCGCCTTTTGTGCATTCGGCGCCACATCCTTAGCGTCAATCTCAGGGAGATATCGACGAATGAGGCTCGAAGCCGAAAGCGGTGGAATGTTGTCAGCTGTTTTGGCCGAACCAGGTATATGAAATAACTAGTTAGATAGAAAAACCAGAGAAGATGCAATTATACTTTTAGTAGCATTACTTTTCTTGAAAATATAACATTCATACCTGTGGTTGTCCCTGTTATGACAGTACTTTCCACTAGATTCCAGGTAGATGCTTGTGGCCTTTGCACTAATACTTCATCCGCTTCTTGGTATTCACTAGTTGAGATGTCATCGGAGAACATTGGTGTCGAATCGATCATCTGCACATCATCCTTGGAACTTTCTCTCGAGAGAACCGCTGGAGCAGGAACGGCAACCATTCTTTCGGATTCGAGATCGAGCATATTCCGCTGAACTTCCGGTAAAAGGAGCTTGAGATTCTCAATGATGGCGTTCCGGTTGATTCCGGCTTTGCCGCCACTACCTGAATGCGGCCCCTCCTGGGCTCGAAGTTGATCGTTGAGTTTAACCGCCTCAATGTAGCGACCGTGGTGAACATAATACATTATCAGGAAGTCTTTGCAGAAGGGGTGTGGCGATTGCAGGCAGTACTTGATCATAAATGCCTCTTCCTCGACGTCTAATGGTAGGCTGAGGAGTCGGTTGATATTGCTGCTCTTGTTTTCTTTAACTGTGTTAAAAATCAATAAACAATTAGTGCAAAATCCGATTTATATCTTGGTGTACTCATCATATGCTTCTCACCTGAAAAACAGTGATCGAACAGTTTCTTCAATAGGCGTTCTCTCCCATGGTCTTCTCCATATACTTCATGTTGCCGCTGATAAAATTATATATAATTGATTTAGTTATTTATATCTATTAAATTGCATCCGGAATTATGTAGAAAAAGCTTACTTGAAACAAGAAAGCTTCCACGATATCGCACTGCACATCAACGTCCATCTGCAACTCAACCTCTGTCGGAGTCCACAACGCCGGTCGTGCGATGTTGAGGAACCGCGCCGCGGCGCGCGCCCCAGCATGCCGATAGAATACCTCAACGATCTTGCTCGACCAATCGGCGTCCACGGTCGGATACGCCAAGTGGCGGAGCGCGTCGGTGAATTCCCAATGGTCAATCGCCCAGTACCCGTCAATTAAGCGTAAGTAATTGTTCGGTATCAGATAACGCGTGGCGAAGGTTTCTGGTTTGTCTTTGCCCAAATCCTTGAGGAGATAATAGATAATACAATATTTCTTCAAGACATCAAGATCACAGCCGAGAATTATCTGCCATAGCTTCCGCATATCGCCGACGTTCCTGGGGGGATATAGCACATCAACTGGCCAATTGGGATAAAAGAAAGCGATGAATTAATATACCGTATTGATAATACCATACTTTTCAAGCAAATACTTAATAACAGACCTTCGACTGCCGCGATATTCAACAGTTTGTCTACAAACAATTCGTCCGACATTTTTTTCCGCCGATCTTTGATTTGCTTCAACAGTTGAGTATTATATGGGAATTCGGTCGGATCCTCATCAACCCAATCGTCAAACTTCGGATACTAAGCATGTATCGAAGTCAAAGCCGTGCATATTAGTTGAATTGACACTTGAAATATGTAATAACAGAGATTGGTGTATGGCGAAAACGAGAAATACTACTCTTGGCTAGCCTGGTCTACTTACCTCCACAGTATCCTGCATCTGGTCATCATCTTCGTCATCAATCTCGCTCGAATCAAGAAAACCAGTGAACACAGCCATCTTGTTTGGATATAATAGGAAGCACTCGAGCGACTGTCTTCGTGGCACAACATCCTAGGAAGATGGCAAATTCAGGTGTACAGGTCATGTGATTACACATTTCAACAAAATGCACCAAAAAAAGAAAAGAAAAAGAAAAAGAAAAAGAAAAAGAAAAAGAAAAAGAAAAAGAAAAAGAAAAAGAAAAAGAAAAAGAAAAAGAAAGAAAGCAGAAGAGTGGATGATACCTGCAGCACTTCCGATCCGAACGATGACACGTCCTCGCGCCGTACCTCGTCTAATTGGCCATCACCTGCCCGCACCGACCAAGCACCCAGCTCAATCCGCGTTCGCGATTGTGTGCGCAAGGAGAATGCAACGATAAGATGAAACTTCTCTCCGTCTAAAAAAAAAAAAAAGTAATAAATATAGTGAAAAAGAAGATAACAAGCAATGTGGAAATCGCTATATCCCATTTTAAAGTTCTGTTTTCCATATAAATGCTTACCGTCAAGTAATGCCGTTGCCAATGTTTGTCCGCCCTCAACCACTTCGGTATGAGCAACCGTCGCCGCAACACGGCCTAGTAATTTATAGTTGTTTGCAGAGGCTACTGCCAACAAACGGGCCTGATACATGCTCACGGATGGACTGTCGTCACTGTTACTCATATGAGAGCAGCAAGAATCGTAGTAGTGATATATAAATCGATACCGATTTCATCGCTTGATTGCATTAGTGAGCATATCCGAAAAACTAAATTCGCCCACAATTACTTCATGATACCAACCTTCTCGCGGTAGATAATACCGCGCCCTGTCCCACAAGCAGCACAATCTCATTCGCATCACTCATCGGCATAATTTCGAGTTTCGTAACTGGGGCTACATTGCCATTGTCATTCAATGGTCCCGAGCGATATTATGTCAGAGATTAGTCTCCGTATAAAGTCATGACACCAGCCTGACCCAGAAATAGCTTTGTCACATACCCTTTGATTCCAAAGGGTTGATGATCATCACGTTCTGGTAGTCCTTCTCGCGCCGCTCTCTGGGTCGCTGAATTCGGTACGCCTCCACGCGCCCACTCGACGTGCCCACGACGACCACAGGTGCTGTCCCCAGCTGGCTTGCCGATGACGATGACGATGACTCATCATCGAGTATGACGGAGTGAGTGTCGAGCGCTGATATCGTACCGTAACCTTTCGAGAGCGGGATTATAATTGATTCCTGAGATAGCGTATGGGTAATGTTTATGAAGTGAAATATGGTTTATAAAATGTATAGTGACACTATGTACAATAAAGAATACAAACCACAACAATTTTATCCTCGTACGAGAACAGTTTATTGATGTGCACGGTCGAATCCGCCATGCCAACGACAAGTAGATTATAGGATCGAGGTTCTGTCGGACCATGAGATCGCACGCTTTGAATATCCGCCTCCTGAAATATTTTGGTCCAATTGTGTGGCACATAAGAAATGGAGTGCAGGAAGTGTTACAAAGATTCTGAGGCCCTCATAGATTATATTTATTATACTCACGGTGAGAGCGTACGGCTCCGACACTGCCACGCTCGTTATCATGCCCATCACGGTCACTGAAAGCGGGAGGACAGTTGTGGCCAGTGTGAAAGGATTGAACAGAACGAAACGGCATTCGGCTGTCTGCCTATCGGTTGCAGCTATGAGTAAGACACGCTCATCGTTTACGGTTGTGTGCGCAACGCGAACTATATTTAGCTAGAGTACAGGTCAATTTGTACGGTCAATGACAAACAAGACAAGATGTTGAGTTTGGTTTCCTTCGAGTTTGACATTCCTCTCCCTCAAAAGCGACGACGCACCAAATACACCAAACAAATCTTTGACCCACCTCCTCCCCATCTTCCTCCTGCAACCTGCTAACGTGCAGGGACGCAAAAGCCTTGTCCCTACACCTCGCCACGTCTCTGACCTCCACATGCTTCCGGTCGTATCGGTAGAACCACGCGTCCTCTGCCATCGCTAGAGCCCGCGTGACCGTCTTGACGTTGATCCGTCTGCGCTTCGGGAACGCGGCAGTTACGTGCCCAGCGTCCCGGCCATCGTACATGTGCTCATAGGGTCGGAACTCCCGCACTTCGTCCATGATTTTTTGTCTTGTAAAGTTAGTGAGGTTTGGGAAGCTTTTTAACACAAACAAACAAACAAACCGCCTGTGACGTGAATGGGTGACGTTTTTATATATTACCTTATTGGTAACTGTAAACTTTGGTCCTTAAAAGGTTCACTCGATTTAAATAAAATACAACTTGGGACGAAGCATTATTTGTTTCATTTATTTTATGTACAACAGTTTTGCTGTTGCTAACAAAATAAAAAATAAATAAAAAATAAAATGCGACTTGACTTGCTCAAGGGACTCGTTAGAAACGAAGTATATAAAAAAAAAAAAAAAAAAAAAAAAAAAAAAATCACTTTATTTTGTAAAAGGAATTTTATAAAAAAAAAAAATAAAAAAAAAAAAAAAAAAAAAAAAACCACCTATATTATGCCTCCTCTTTGGCTTTGAGAACCTCCTCGCGAGAATGCTACAAGCAGGCGGAGAACCTCGTTCTCTGCGTTCTTGGCACCAATAAGCTAACTTTGAGCTTGGTGCTGTAAGACCTTAGGTCACCTGCTTTGTTTGCATGGAGTTGACTGGCGGTTCCTCCAGGAATTTATGTTCTCGGCATCGTGGGTGCGCTTCCTAAAATTTTCACTATTGCTGTATATGGTTGCTCAGTATTTGGCCAGCTTTGTTCGCACCTTTGGCATTCGTTTCAGCCTACGACGCACAGAAAGTGCATAGATAAGATTTCTGAGCTCCTTATCGCGTGCAATAAACCGCATGTAAAACTCACAGCAGTTGTCCTTGCCTGTTGCCTCGACCTTAAGCAAAGCTAGATTTTTCTGTGAAGGTGAAAATGGTGAGTGCGAGCGCAGCTGTTGATAAGTGTGCTATGTACAAACCTTGGTCCTCCTGTTCAGCTATTTGTGGTGTCGTGTGAGTGAGGCGCCAAGGAAAGGAATGAACCTGAATAAAACGGAACAATTGGGTGCGGGGGCGAAACCTTTCACCTCGTCTATGTCCAAATTCATGCCTTTATATATAATTATATAAACATGGTTCATTCATTAACTAATTAAGCGGAGAAACACACTTTGGATGCCACCGCCGTACGTCGAAATACCGACCGTGACCCCCAAGCATTGTGCCAGAATGGGATTCAATAAGAAGATAGAGATTGCATACATCAAAGTGTGCAGGAGGTCTACCACCCCGAAATGCAAAAAAAGTTTTTACTGATACAGCCAAGCTTGCATTAGAATTTCAAGACCTTTGAAAGGCGACCGCTGCTTTGGTTATGTGGAGAATTCTACTTGTTGGTAAATTGATATTAATTAATTAATTAATTAATTATATATATATATATATTTATTCTTTTGAGGACACATTGCGCATATACGCACTTCGCCAAACACGGAATGTCCTAGTATACCGAACAATCTCCGAAAAGGATGTATATCTCGCTATGATGTCATTCCGTGAAAAATTATATAATTACGATAGATGCTATTGAAAACTTCAGTGAGATTCCTGTCATGGCGATGCCACCCATCATATTTAATTATATTTGTTTATTAATTTTCGGCTGCAATGACATTAAGATTGGTGCTTTTATCCGTGAACCTTTGTCGGTGCAGTGTTGCAATGGTCACGTTTAGGAAATTGGTGACGTTCCCTCCAACTTTGAGATGAGCTACGGGTATATTAAATGGGATGTTCACGGTGCGAAATTCCTTTAGTTATAAATGAAACTGGAAATTCACTTGCAGTAATATGCTAGTTGCAAAATTTGTAATTGAATATAACAATCCCCTTCACTGACCATTTATTTACAAGACTCTCTTAGTACCCGCCTCTAAGTCACAAAAAAAAAAAAAAAAGAATTCTGAGTCTTGTAACTAGAATCTTACGGTACGTCCCAATATCATTGCTTCTCGCACCACGCAAATCCAAAAAGAAGAGCAAACTATATTATATGCGAAAGCCTGAATATGTGACGACCCGATATACATGCAGAGGAGGTAACTGCAGAGAGAAAATGAAACGAATAGCAGAGAACGCAAAAGCAGCCACTAGATCACAGAGTGCAGTGAAACCCCATTACAAAAAATGAAGCTTCTACACCCAGAATATCATTTACAACCACCTAATTTCAGTAGCTAAGAACTACCCGCCTCCCAACACTAACTCCCAGCCAAAGTTCCCTCTCGCTTAGAAATCCTCTTCGTTGCGGTGATCGAACAAGTAGTTCGCGGCGAATTCCTCGTTCTTGTCGCACACAAAGAAGGCTTCAATAACGCGAGCGCGGTCGAAACCCAAGGCCTCCAACTATCATGGTGCAAAGAGTTAAGTAAAATTACAGGGTGTGAGAGTGCTGTGATACTGACGCATCAACAATCAAACCGCGTTGAATAATTTAATTTGCTCACCCTATCAATTGCCTCCTTCTCTTCCTGTGTGACCTGAATATACTGCGGTGAACCCTGTTCTTCCCCCTCTTCCCCCTCATTCAATAGTTGCAAAAAACTCTGCTGATTTGCGCTGATGAGTTGTAGTAGCTCCGGATCTGACTGGCCCAGGTTTTGCAACAGCGGCTGAAGGAAACCCGGGTTCGTCTGCACGAGCTGGCGGAGCTGTTGGAACTGCGGTTGCGAACGAAGAAAGCTCAGATCCGAGGGGCCCGCAGCGGCCTGTTGCTGCTGCTGCTGCTGCGCGGCGGCGGCTTGCTGGGCGGCAGTAAAAAGATTTTGAGGCAGGGCTGGTAGAGATAAGATGGAAAATGTCGACGATTGAGAATATTTCAAAAGGTCACCATGTAAGAAAGAAGCCGTTAATTGATAAATTACGAGAAGAGAAGCTCGGCTTGGCAATATAGAATGAAGCTTACCTGTCGGTTGACCCACTGGAGGCTGAGTCTGGGGAACTGTTTGAGGAGTCGGCGCGGCGCCCGGACCTGGGGCAGGCGGTTGCTCACGGACCAGATGTTCAGGGATACCCTACAATTGTCCACAAGGTAAAGCACACCGTCAATGTACATGTACATTCAAAAAGGAAAAAAAAAAAAAAAAAAAAAAAAAAAAAAAAAAAGAGATAACCAATACTGGCGATTACATACAGTCATCAAGTACTCCACGGCGCGATCCGGGTTGTTAAAGCTTGCCCTCATGGCACGCAAAACCTCCTCGCGCTCAAAGCCCATCTCCGTCATGTTTGCAATGGCGGACTCATATTCGGCGCCTGTCACTGTAAAATGATGTATCATCAATAAATTTATGCCCCATTGTCAGATTTCTATTGTAAAGCCCGTCACACATCAGCGCCAATTGAAAAACTCAGATATAAACACAGATTAAAATTGATGGAGTGTGTACCCAAGGCACCGGATGAATTCCAAGACGGCCCAGGCGTTGAGGCCGTGGCAGTCACTACAGGAGCGGGGACTGGGGCGGCAGGACTGGCTGTGGGGTCAACGGCAACCGCCGCGGGTACGGGGATGGGGGCCGGAACCGGAGCTGGTGCGGGGGCTGTGATGGTGGGAGTGGAAGCAGTATTGGTGGTGGTCGAAGGGCCAGCAGTAGGAGTGACCTTGGGCTGTTGAGCACAAAAAGGGTTAGTAACGATTGGCAAATTGAAAAAAGTGGTAGATTTAGGACATGAAGGTCGAGACAGATGGTAGGCGGTATTACCTTGGACACCATCACCACTAAGAAATCCGTCTCTTTAATATTGTACTCCGAAATTGGCTTGTCATCGGCCAAAATCTTGCCTAAAAGTTGGTAATGGAAAAACCAAAATTATTTTTGGCATCTTTGTAATTTCACGCGGTTGGGCGGAAGCTAGTATCATCGCCGCCAAAATTGCCCTCGACAAATGCTTGGAGTGTCGGTTTGGTTGTATTAAACGCCTGTCAAGCTAATGATCAGCGGGCTCTGTGTTCCGGGGGCCGGAGGCGCAGCTTGTTGGTGTCGGGCAGGAGAGAGTTGGTGTCGGGCAGGAGAACCGACCAAAACACACATACTGCCCAATGTATCAAAGATAGATTCTTCTGTCCCGGTTATTTTCTTCCCACGCACCTGAGTAAATCAGCTTCTGGTGACTAACGGGGTGACCCTGCGCTTCTTCAATCTTCTGTTTGACGGACAGGACCTGGTTTAATAAAAAACGTTTTATTTTAATTTTAATTTTAAGGAACAGTGGGAGATGCGGAAGGTGCAAGAGAGTGGTGGATGTTATTACATTGTCCTCGGGCTCAACGTCCAAGACGAATTGCTTCTGTTGAAGTGTTTTGACCGTAAGTTTCTGAGCGATGTAAAGGCAAAAGGGAAAAAGAATGAACGGGCGTATTAAAAGCAGGGTTCCCATGGACAGAGAGCTGTGTATTCAGACAAGAATAGTTTTGGATTGCTGACCATGATGGGGCAAGGGTTATGTGAGTATTGGATGTGAGTATTGGATATATATTTGCAGAGAAGAGAGAGAGAAGGATGCCTTCAAGTTACAACCGAGAAAAGTGTAAGCGGCTGACGTACTTGGTCACTGGCCAAAAGCCTTACGTCATCACCAACGCCACCGCCGCATCTGATTGGGCAGCTCCCAACACAAACATTAAAAGGCCGCCGAATAGAGGACAACGCGTCAAACTTCTTGACCGGAAAAGCTATGGACGACGTCCAAGCCGCTTACGACGCGTACAACGCCATCGACCAGGCCGCTGACAAGGACGCGCAGGTATGCCTGCGTCGCTTGTGTGATATGAATCCATACACAGAACTCTACTTCAACGCGTCGACTCAAACCTTTCCTTTCAATTATACACCACCAGAAAGAAGCCTTTGTGAGCCTCATCGGCCTGGTCCACGGCTCCAGCGGCGCCAAACGACTGGCCGCACAGTTCATTCCAAAGTTCTTTAAATTCTTCCCTACCTTGTCTGAGAAGGCTATCGATGCGCTACTGGATCTCTGCGAGGACGAGGAGTTGGTCGTAAGCATTAACTTCTTTTGTCTCACCGGGTAGCTTTTTTGCTTTACCGCCAGGGTTAATGCTAAGATGCTAATGTGTATATATTTCCGGAACCCGCCACCCTAGGTCCGAACTATCACCATCCAGAAACTTCCTAGCGTCGTCAAGGATAACAAGACGCACTCGCTCAAGATCACCGACGTACTAACCCAGCTTCTCCAAGCCGGTAAGTTACCGCTCTCGAACTTCATAGCGATTTGGAACATAATAATCGATATTGCTTGGATAAAACTGATGCATTCGACGCTCGACTCTTGCAGAGGATGCAGAGGAGCTCAACACGGTCAGGCAAGCCCTGCTCACAGTGATTCAACTGGAACCGAAAGGCTCGATCATGATGATTTTTGACAGTGCCTTCAAGCAGCAGGACCTGCGCGAAAAGACCCTCGAATTTTTGTCCGTGGATCTTATGCCGCTGCGAGGGGAATTATTTGCCAAAAACGAAGAGCTAGAGAAGCTATTTGCACTGGAGATTAAGAAGGTGGGTTGAATGGAGGTCTCTTACGGAGGGATTCGCGGATCTTGATGTGATCCAAGTACTACTGGTCATTTGCATGCTGACCATTCTGTGGTTAATTGACAATGCAGGTCCTGAACGACGTCAACAGTTCCGAGTTCTCGACACTCGCCCAGATACTCCTCAAGTTGAAGATGTACGAAAAGGACGTGGTGATGAGACAGGAATTGGCGGATGCTCTAGTGGCACAGCTTCCGGCGGAGGGATTTGATGTATGTTTAGCCTGTATTTTTTTTGGCCTTCCCCTCTTCCTTCTCCTTTCTTCTCCTTTCTTCTCCTTCCTTTCTTTTTCTCATCTTATTATGTGGGGAGCAGGTATCTTGCGCACATCAAAATTCGAATACGGGTGGATTAAAATTTTCTGAGTATGTTTTGTGGAGTGTTAATTCGTGCTACACATTTTGCCTCTATAGCCGTCCGACGAAGATACAATCCGAAAAGTTCTTGCGTGCGCCAAAGTTGTGATACCCATTTTGGAGGTAGATTTATTTATGTATATTTAGCTTACTCACAGATTCGTTAACTTGGTATCATGTATTACTCACCGCATTTTATCTTTACATTTAAAGAGCGGCGCCTCGTCCGCAGCCCTCCTCAGCTTCTTTGCCAACCAGATCCTCCCACCCGATCAGTTTAAACGCGTGACTGACAAACAGAAAACGGCCATCCTGAGGCCGTTTGTTGATTGCTTAAAACTAACGGGGCCGAAGGATGACGTTGTGAAGGCGGTGGTGCCACATCTGAGACAGTTGTTACTGGTGAGTTTCTCTTGTGGGCTTTCCTCTCTCTCTCTCTCTCTATATATATATATTAGCATGTTGGGTGTGAGAGAGTTGTAGATTTATTCACCACCTCATAATTAATATTAGAACAACGTTGCGTTACCATCGGATGCGGCGGCTGCCGAAGATGTCAAGCTTGATTTTTCAAGGGTGGAGTGCATCGCTTTCGCATGCTATCTAATGTGCATGAGGGTCTGTGTTGTTTGAATTACCGTTGGCTATGTAGCATTCCAAATTAATTACTTGCCGTTAGGGTGGTAACTAAACGCGGAATCTTCATTTAGATTCCGGAAGCTGCGGATGGTGAGGATATGGCGTCGCGGTTCCGGGTGCTATACCAGGCATCGCAGAATAATGTGTCGAAGCTGAAGTTGGCGTTGAGTGTACATAAACAGCAGAAAGAGGTGGAGGTGCGTGAATCTTTAAAACTAGGGCGTGTTATTTTTTTCGGAGTTAATTATCGGTTTGGAATAGCTAAATATAATTCATGCGGCTGTGTACGTAGAAGGAAAAGGCATCAGAGAAGGCAATTGTGGTCATCAGTAATATTTTCAGTTGTGTAAAGGTAGGGATATGCCGCTTTTGATTGTTTGTATGATAATGTTTGTTATGGTACGAATTGGGAAATGAACGATGTCATTTTTCGTCATTTAATAATACTAATACTGGTGTTATGTGTTTATTATGGTGCCACAGGAACTGCTCAAGCAACCGCGCTTGCGCAACAAGCTCATACTGCATCCGTCGTGGAAGGCCCCGCCGCCATCCCCGAAACCAATACCCGCGCCGACGCCCGCGCCATCGCAGGACACAAAGCGCAGGGCACCTGATATAGTGCAACCACCGGTGGCGAAAAAAGCCAAGCAACAGCAGTTGGCGCCGGCGGCTGCCGTAGCGGGATCAGCCGGGCCGAGGCAAGGTCCAAAGAAGCAGGTGCCAGGCAACAACCAGCCGCAACCAGTCACAATACAACGACAGAAACCACAACAGCAGCCGGTACCGGCGCCCAAGGTAGATCAGAAGCTCTACGTCCCGCCGGCGGCACGTGGCGCCGGAGGAACGGGGGCGGGTGTGGGAAACAGCGGCGTAGGGAATGGGAACGCGGGCATGGGAGGTGGAGACCAGCGAATAGTGTCAATTGCGGGGGGGGCAGCAAGGGCGGTCGTGGGTGGGACGGGTGGAGGGAACGGCGGTGGGAGCGGGCGACGTGGTGGGAATATCGGGCGTGTGGGCAAACGCAAGCTTAGGCGGTGATGTAGATTTTGTTTTGTTGCAATGTAGTATTTCTTTTCGGGTGATGCAACGATCGCTCGGGATTCGTTTTGGAATCGGGGAAAGCGATCCAATGGCCTGGTATCGATTTCTCGTTATAGAAAAGAGCGTCTTGCATTTAAAACAAAATAAATCCAATAAATCAACCTTTTCTTCCAAACTGAAACCGCCCCTCAATCCGCATCGCTTCTACTTACTTCTTCAAACCACATCTCACACCACACGTCGCTGATTTGGAGCTCAACGAACCATTCTCCGCTCTGTCCGTGAAGGACTCGCCTGTGGATCCGGCTGTCCCCACTACCCCGACCACCCCGACCACCCCGACCACCCCGACCTCTCGTTCCGGCCCGTCTACTCCAAGACAGTATGTCCCACCCCCGCTTAGCCGCCAGTTTCGCCCTGTCCTCCCGCCAATGAGCCGTACCCCGCGCATAACCGGTTTGCCCCCAATGGCCGGCCGGCCGGGGACCAGGGGCGTAAACTCCCCAGGGGCTATGTCTCCCGCCAAGGCGAGACCCAAGATGACCCTTGGTGGGCTGGGGACTCCGGAAACGCCGTTTTCGAACTTTTCAAAATATGTGTAAGTAGTCGAATGTTTTTCCTGGTGAGGTTGAGAATGGGTTTGATTTACTGGAAACTATACACCCGAGTTTTAGAACGGTTCGAACACCCACTTTGAAAAGAGTTTGTGTAGTCGAGAAACTTTTTCTTTCTTTTTCTTTTCTTTTCTTTTCTTTTATTTTCTTTTCTTTTCTTTTCTTTTCTTTCTTTTCTTTTCTTTTCTTTTCTTTTCTTTTCTTTTCTTTTCTTTTCTTTTCTCTTTTTTTTTTTTT
>RBNK01001847.1:0-13168 GCA_003990785.1 Endogone sp. FLAS-F59071 | reverse complement strand
ATTCAAGTAGTAACCTGGGTAGCTGCCCGTATAGCACCTTGTAATTTCTTATAAATACCCCGCTTGCAATTATCAATAAAATTCGGACTGCAACAAGCTAAGGAAGCTTACAAACAGACAACCCAAGAGATACTGAAGCCTTACTCAAGGAGTAAGCAATTGGATAGTTTCGAGATTCTAACAGATATACTTTATTTAATCGATCGCACTTAATTCTTGCTAGTTAAACACCTACATCGACACCCTTCTTAAGACGCTACCGCATAAACCGCTAAGACCCCTGAAACGTATTTTCTGCGCTTGCTCAATTCCGAGTATTTCGCCGTTAATATATTTTAGTCCGTCACAATATATATTAATAAAAAAAATACAAGATGAATTCACTTCTCAGACTTCATTTACTTAGTTAGAAGAGATTCTTCAATATGATTTATACTTTTTTACCTATCTCTCAGTATTATTACCAGTAAGCCCTAACCTATAAGCATTCATATATCAAAATACTTTGTTTACAAATTGTTGAATTAGCTCTATATATTCTAATACTGCTAGTACTGTTTTTTAAAGGTCATTGAAGGTATAGTCACAATTCTTATATATATAGTGCTTTGCTACTCTCCAATACATCTCTATATAGTTGAATTTACAATAGAATTTTAGATAAAAAATAACTTTTTGCCTTTCCTCTTTAATAATTTCTACTAGTAGAGACTTTTGCTTCTAGAAATCAAACTGTAGTTCTAAGATATTATAAGGGGGTTTCTTTTAAACCACCTATGAGGAAGTGTCTAATAATACTAATCTACATTGAACTTAGGAATCTCTAGGTATATTACAAGGTTTCTAAGGTATTGAAAGTACTTTGTTTCTTTATAAGATTATTAATTATAAATTTCAGACTTATAGTCTTTAGCACTCTTGATGTGTGTATAAGAGAGTTGAGATCTTTAGCTCTTAAAGAGATCTTAAGTATGCACTGCTATTGAACTCAGTTATCAGGAGATTGCGAGAATAGTACAGAATATCAATTTAATGAGTCCATGACTATCTGCATTATGAGCCTCTTGAGGTTCTAGCTTTTATAGAGATTTGTAAGAGTTTAGTATATTAGTTTCTTATGTAGGAGTTATTATATTGAAACTAAGACTAGACTAAAGTTTATTGAATAAAGAATTGAAGGGTATTTATATAAAAGATCAAATAGTACTGCTATAAAGATAGCTGCCTAAAATAGTACTTCTAATAGTGATAATATTTTAAAAAAAAATACTAAAATAAGTAATGCAGTAAAAGATAATATTGTGAAAGGTAATAATCAAAAAGAAAATTACTAAGAGTAGTAATGAATAGAAAGGAAATACTATATGAAGTATTTCTGAAAAGAGTAATACTAAGATAAGTAATATAAGAAAAGGAAATGCTTTAATAGATAATACTACTAAAGGTATTTCTGAATACAGTAATACTACAAAAGGAATTTCCTAAAATAGGATTTCTCATTAAGTAATTTCTCAATCAGTAATACCCTATTTGGCAATATCTCATTTAGTATTTCTAAATCGGAAACTACTATATTAGGTAATTCTATTTTGAGTGACTAGAATGTTCTAAGTAGTGCTGTGATATAGTAATAGTTATTTGTAATATCTAATAATATCACTCTTATAGATATACTCTACATAGTAAGCAAGTCTTATAGAACTTTTCTCTATCTTATATTCTCTATATATTTTTAAAAGACCTTCTTGCCAAAGATCTTTCTCTATTAGTACTTGCTTCATAACCTTTGCTTGACCTCTTAGAGTTTTATTTAGATAGTTATCAGGGAATATCATTTTCTATCTCTAATTATTAAAGAAGGTATCTCTTAGCAAAGTTTACTTTCCTCCAGATTTAAGGTTTATTTTGCTTACTAGTAGTATATCTTCAGGAAAGCAGTTATGATTTAAAGAGTTGTCAAAGGCTCATAAAGTATCATAGTCAAGGAACTTCTCCTTATGAATTATAATTGTCTTTCTAAATTGCTTAGTAATATCTTTATTAGTCTAATATCTATTATAATTTTTTCCTGGATAAATAATCTCTCTAGCTTCTAGCTTTGTTCCATTCTCTCAAGTATATCTTAATAGATTATCAACTTTTAAAAGAAACTTACTAACTATAATTAATCTTCCTCTACCTTTCTTTTATAATAGTATCTTACTTTTAGGATGCCAAATAACTCACTGAATAGAAAATACTTTCATCATAAGTATAAAATATTAGAAGGCACTTATTCTTATAAAGAATAGAAGTTTCAAAAGTATCTAGTACAGTATCTTTTATATAAATTATATATTTCTTATATTTTTACATCTGTTATAAGAACTCAATTGAATAAGCTACTATATCAGCATACTTATGGTTATTAAAATAGATATCTTTCTTAGCTTCTGAATATATCTAACCAAGTACTTAAAGCCATTGAGCTGCTATCTTCTTACTAATATACTTATTCTCATTTAAAACTCCAAGTATTGGTAGAATAGTATTATTAACATATTCTTAAAGTATTTATAGAGTTATATCAAACTTATACTCATACAGCCAGGAGCTTATTTAAATAAACATCACTATCTGCCAACAGATTTTTTATTTTTAGGTGTTTATCTCTATGTAATAGTATAATTTTCTTATTGATCTTCTACTCTTTTGTCTAATAAATAAGGTAAAGGCCCTAATAACATGTTTTGCCATTTATTGTTGCTACTAAATTACTTACCTTACCTTTATTCATTTTAGTTTGTTGCAAGTATAGATATTGTAGAATAGCTTGAAGTTTAACCTGCTCCTTAGAAGTTGTTGAAGTTTTGATCTTCAAATGTATGTTTTGGAGGTAAAGAGTGCAATGGCTTAAAAGCCAAATATGCGTGTATTTATTAATGCTAATATATGATTGGTTGATACAGACAATGATCATCTAAGCCATGATTGAGTGATGTAGCATCGATCATTAATGGGAGAGAGAGATATAATAAGCTAATAATTTCAACACTCCCCCTGCTTGACATATCTCAATAAATAAAACCAAAAATAAAATGTTCAACTGTATATTGTGACGGCCAACCCCCAACTTGACTGATTTTCACGAATTCTGTACTATGCTTGATTTAGGAGTTACTGTAACATCCTGTACCCTTCTATTTTTGGTTAGTGTCGTTTTTAGCGAGTGATCTCGCCACCAGCGACGAACGTAGTTTTTAGCGACCGATCTCATTTTTATCGATGAAATACTATTTGCAGTTGTCGAGTCATACTTGTAGCGAAGTCTTTATTATTTTGTTCATTCAGTTCTAGCAAATTTGTATAAATACCCCCTCTATTTCTATCCAAATAAATCAGTTTGCACAGAGTCTTGGAATATCTCAATATCAGTCGTAGTAAAGCCTGAAGAGCACAGCATGAAGCTGTAGTAAGGATACGCAAAGGGAGATATCGCGTCTGACACTCTAAGCATTCTTACTTGGTATATACGAATGAACAACCGGTTTTTAGTACATTTGCCATATCTTGGTACTGACTGGCAGGAGCTTTATCAAGTACTCCGAAGAGGAACGACCGAAGCTCACGTCCTCATTCAAGCAGGACCGAACTACCCCTTTAAGTAACGACAGCGCACCCATAGCGGAAGATAGCATTGTTCAAAATGGATCACCGAAGGACATCCCTGCTTTTCATATGAAGAAGATCACCGAATAGTTCCAGCTCCGAGGAAGAAGAATTCATTATACCTGACCCATCGGACGGCGATTACAGCGAGATAAGAGAATCCATTGCCTCCCTTACAGTACACGACGGATTATCATCAGATGACGAATCAGCTATTGATTTTGGTGACGACCTTTAAGTATTATTTTACAAATCATCTGATGACGAAACAGACGACGAACCAGAAAACAACACATATGAAATGACAGAAAGACCACCAACCTTCACTGGTTATGTACCAGCTGAATCAGTAATCAAGTTCATCGAAGATTTGCAGATTTACAATGCGATCCGACAATTCAACAATGTTGCAAAAGTGAACGTCCTAGAAGCAGTTTTACGAGGACTCGCCAAAATTGCATATGATGCCGCAATAGCCACTATGGCAGCAAATGGAGGATTTAATAGAGGAGCAGGAGGAGCAAATGCAGAAGCTGATGCCTTAGTAACCTTTACCAATGCCATTACATGGTTAAGAGCAATCTATCACACCACCGACATACAGCAAAGCATGAAGGATCAACTCGCATCAATGTATCAAGGGATGAACGAAAGCCCTCTCACCTTTCACACGAAGATACGACACACGGTAGACCTTGCGAGGTACCCGGCAGCCAACCAGGACCTCATCATAGAGCAATCCTTTATGAATGGACTTCATTGAGAAATCGCCCTCCAAGTACGCTCCAGCCCGGTCGGACTAAATCATGCACAAAAAGTGGATTACGCACAAAGATATTGGGCTGCACGAAACCCGGGTTAAGATATAATGCAGCAGATTTTACCAAACAACCTCCAAGAAATGCGAACCGTACCAGCAGTTGTACCCACCATTGCGCCGGCAACAGTCAACTGGGGAGCAGCTTCACGGAAGGACCCAGCTATGGATGATCTCATTGAACAGATGAGCAAGATGATTGTGCATATATCGGACCTTAAAAAGCAGATCGATGCACAGCGACCAGTCCAACGATTTATGGCAAACTCAACCCCTGCAACAGGATCAAATGCATATCCAATCGGCAATTTAAGGTGCTTCAAGTGTAACCAAGATGGGCATACATCAAGAGACTGCACTCAACCCGATATAAGAGTATGCAAGAGATGTGGAGAAAAAGGACATTATGCTGCAAGATGCATGACGGAAACAAGCAGGATCGCTCAAACAAGAACCCAAGGACGAACCCAGATAAACGTCGTCACCTTTGAAGAAGAAGATTTCGATAGCGAAGACGAGTATAGCCAGGTGGAAGCATTTCCAGCTACACAAGAAAAACGAAAACCCGGACGTCCCAAAAAGGCAGGATCTCCCTATACGACGAAAACTCTATAAGTAGCACAATGAGCACAAGAGCGAGAATTTGATGGTGACGAACAAGATGAGCTCTTCGAAGAAGAAGTAAACCGAATTATCTGAGAAGACACACCGATGTCCGAAGCACCCACGAGCGAAGGAAACAAGGAATGCAAACTGCGAAAATCCAAAAAATATAGCCTAGATGTATGGAAAGAAATGGAGGATATGACCATCCCAGTCAAGATAAGACAACTTGCTGAATTTCCTACCTTCTGACAGCAAATCCGAAAAGGAATAAGTGATGCACAACCTGGGTACAAAGTAGTGGAAATCAACGCAATGCAACAATCGGAGGACGACGAACCGCAAAACTCATCGGCATATTCACAATGTCAGATCAAAGAAATCATGATGCCATACATCATCGATACAGGCACTGGAGGATGCATTATCAGCAAGACGATGCTCGACTGACTCGGGTGGCAGATTGAAGAAGCCACAACCATGACAATCATAGTAGCTGACGGACATGTTGCAACACCACTCGGCAAGGTGCATGAATTACCAATCTGCTTTGGTAAACTTATCATCCCAGTATCAGCAATGGTGGTCGACACTATATCCTACAACCTTGTTATCAGAAATAATTGGTTGAAGAAGGTACGAGCAGTGATTGACCTCGGCGCATACAAAATGCGAATTACCTGGAAAGGATGACGTTACGAAATACCTGTCGACTTAGAAAGAGGAGTCCGGCCGCAAATGATAGAAAGCGACGATGAGGATGAACAGAAAGAATTCTTCATAATGCAGATTGTACAAACCAATCAAAAGGCCAAACCTCTAGAGCGAAAAAGTGAACAGGCCGCTGGATTTGACCTCTCCACCATCAAGGATATTGAATTGCAACCAGGAGAATCATGCATAGTCGGGATAGGAATCGCTGCAAAAATACCTCAAGGACATTACGGCCAAATTAAACCAAGAAGTTCCTTAGCAGCTGTTGGAATTACAATTGATGCAGGAGTTATCGACGCAGATTACACAGGCGAAATCAAGATTGTAGTTGTCAACCAACATCGATTCAACATAGCCAAACTTTACGAAGGAGACCGAATCACACAGCTAATAATCATACCCATCTGGACAGGAAAGGCCGTAGAAGTAACCAACCTCAAAGAAATGACTAGAGGAGACAAAGGGTTTGGATCTACCGGAATGAATATCGCAAAAATTGTAACAGAACTCAAGCACACACCCAAAATGGCGAATAAGAAGGCATACACTTTCGGAGAACAGCTCAGCGAGAAAGAAAAGAAGGAGTTACAAGAACTCATCAATGAGTACTCTGACATATTCGCAACAACCTTCGAGGAGATCAATCTGAAACCGCCAAAGCATTTCTACCACATTAACGTCCAAGGGCACCCTCCGATCAAATGTGCACCATACCGAACACCACTGGCATATATCGAATGGCAACAAAAAGAAATCGATGATATGGTCAAAGGAGGAATGGCCACTGAAACGGACAGCCCATGGAGATTTCCAAACGTCATCACACCCAAGAAAGGATTAGAAGCGGGAACCTTTGCTCCAAGAATGTGTACCGACTTTAGGAAGCTGAACGACATTACTAAAGGAGACGCCTTCCCGATACCAAGAATTGATGATACCTTCTCAAAAATACTAGTCCGTGCAAGTCTCTACACAACTCTCGACATGACCAGTGGATATTATCAGATGGGACTTGATGAAGAATCGCAAGAAATCGCTTCCTTCATAACCCCACAAGGCCATTGGAAATATCTACGAATGCCATTTGGACTCAAGAATGCCCCAGCAAGCTTCCAGAAAATGATGACCAAAATATTCGGAGATCTCATCAGAAAAACGTTATTGGTATATATTGACGATATTACGATATTTATGGTAACATTCCCGGATCACATCAAGGCATTATGCGAAGTGTTTAACCAAATGAGAACCGAAGGTCTTTATTTAAAACCAAAGAAGTGTACATTCGCTGCAGAAAAAGTTACGATGCTTGGGCATATTATCGACAAAGAAGGAATCCGAACCGATCCAGCCAAAGTGGAAGCCGTTACCAAGTTCAAGAAACCTACCAACCGAACAGAGATGCGCGCCTTTCTGGGACTAGCCTCATACTACCGACAATACATACACAATTTCGCAAGCTTAGCCGAACCACTGTATACAACCCTCATGAAAAGCTACAACTGGGCGGAAATTGACGAAGAACAAAATGAACTCGAGCAAGAGGCGCTAAATGCATTAAAGAAGGCTCTAGCAACCGCACCCGTACTGGCAAAACCAAATTGGACAAAGCTATTCAAGCTTTATACCGATGCAAGTACAATAGGAGTAAGAGCAATCCTCTCACAAGACGACACCAAGGGCTTAGAACGAGTAATTTGTTATGCAAGCAGAGGAACACGCGGTGCAGAGAAGAATTACGAATCAACCAAACTGGAGTGCCTTGCAGTCGTATGGGCAGTCAAGTGGTTCAGATATTACCTCATCAGACGACACTTTGAAGTTATCACGGACCATTCGGCACTTAAATGGTTGTTCAACAGATCCGATCCAAGTGGAATGTATGCACAGTGGATCATGACGCTTCAAGAGTACAATTTTACGATGAAATTCAGAAAAGGAAAGACAAATCAAAACGCCGACGCACTTAGCAGAATACCATTATTGGATGCCCAAGGCGGGGCGCAGCAATGAATGCAACACTGTACTACGATCTGGTGATTTGGTTGATGAGGAGGGAAATTAGGGAAGATATGGAGGATTGGACAAAGAACATTTTATTAACCACCGGCAGGCAGTACGAAATTCAGGACAATTTATTATATTGTAAAAAGGAGGGATACATTATTCCAGTAATTCAAGAGAAGGACATATCAAACATTTTATCATTAGCACATAATCATCCGTTATCTGGACACGTAGGCCAGGACAATACTCTATATCGACTCAGGAATTTGGCATGGTGGCCCGGAATGCAAGATGACGTAACCAACTTTGTGCGAAATTGCGATACATGCCAAAAACAAGCAAGAGTGAAAGACTTGCCCTGAGCCGCTTCTGCAACCATCAAGGCTAAGCCATTTTCGCACATTGGGATAGATGTTATGGGACCCATGCCAGTAACATTAACAGGGAAAAGATATATTATTTTAGCAGTAGACTTCTTTACAAAATATCTGGAGGCAATAGCAGTTGAAGATGCAGATGCACAGACAGTAGCCAAATTCTTACATACCGACATTATCTGCCGACATGGGGTACCAAAGGAAATAACCAGCGACTGAGGCACAGAGTTTCTGAATGAATTAATTAGGGAACTCGAGCGGACTTACCATATCAAGCATATCCGAACGACGTCATACTACCCACAGGGAAATGGTCAAACCGAACGCACCAACCAGACGGTCAAGAACATCTTGGCAAAGATTATCGATCAAGAAGCAACATGGGACCATTATCTTGATAGCGCTCTTTTTGCGGTTCGAACTATTCGCCAAGCATCAACAAAGTTCAGCCCCTTTAAGCTTGTATATTGGAGACTTCTAAACCGAGAATTCCACTACCCCGAAAAAGATAATGGAACATATGACGATCGTTTGTGGGCTTACATCGCACGAGATATCAGCAGGTTATAGTTGATCCAAAAGAAGGCATCTGTGTTCATCGACAAGGCACAGGAGAGACAACGAACGAACCAGAATAAGAAGGCGAATGCAACCCCCTTGCATATCGGAGATCAAGTCCTCGTATACCGAAACATAGTAGAATCATCATGGTCAGCTAAATTACAACCGAAGTGGGAAAGACCATACTATGTACAAGCTATAAAAGAAAGTACAATTTGGCTTAGGAGACTTAACGGTTCTATTCTCCCCACCCCTGTCCACCGAAGCAAAATCAAGACATACCATGCCGCACAGACGCAACCACAGAAAGGACGTAGAAAAAGCGATCAAGGAGGCCCTGATGAGGGAACCAGACTCAATCAACCTAGTTCCCCTGGACGAAGAGGAAGACCCCGAAAAACTCCTCATCCTGACGTGACAGTATCATGAATGGCTATGTAATCAAAGCCAAGTCACCGACGTTACAATCAGGTTCCATCAAGGGCGTGCTTGCTACCTTCGACGCCGTTTACAGAAACAGGAGATGTCATTGTCAAAATTCGAAAAAGATATAGCCGACAGGACCTACGCACTCTTTCTCGGATACGAGTGGGTTTTATCCAAGTTCTATGGAAAAACCATTGACATCGTCAAACTTACGTATGCGGAAATTGCTCAAATCCGTCAGGCCATCGAAAATGAAATTACTACGCTTCTATCTAGTCTCGAGGACGAGACATTCCTAGTTGAGCCCCCAGATGTGACGGCCGACCCCCAACTTGACTGATTTTTACGAATTCTGTACTACGCTTGATTTAGGAGTTACCGTAACATCCTGTACCCTTCTATTTTTGGTTAGTGTTGTTTTTAGCGAGCAATCTTGCTACCAGCGACAAACGTAGTTTTTAGTGACCGATCTCATTTTTATCGATGAAATACTATTCGCAGTTGTCGAGTCATACTTGTAGCAAAGTCTTTATTATTTTGTTCATTCAGTTCTAGTAAATTTGTATAAATACCCCCTCTATTTCTATCCAAATAAATCAGTTTGCACAGAGTCTTGGAATATCTCAATATCAGTCGTAGTAAAGCCTGAAGAGCACAGCACGAAGCTCTAGTAAGGATACGCAAAGGGAGATATCGCATCTGACACTCTAAGCATTCTTACTTGGTACATACGAACGAACGACCGGTTTTTAGTACATTTGCCACAATATCACGAATGGCATCCATTAAGTACATTTACTGCAAATAACTATATGTAAAATACTACTTGAGTGATAAGAATGACATGATAAAAGAAATAAAAGTTTTTGAAAAAGAAAATGATTAGTTATGTAAGCCTATTTTTGTGATCAACATTTCAAGTCTGAGTTGTGCAAGTGGCTTAGTTAATGCATCAGCAATCATTTTATCTGTTGCCATGTAAACGATATCTATCACCTTTGATTTAACTTTCTCTTAAATAAAGTGGTGTTGAATGTCAATATGCTTTGATCAAGCATGATTAATTGGGTTTTTGGCAAGGGCAATTGCTGATTGGTTGTCTTCAAATAAGGTTGTTGCACAATTCAGTAAATATCCTAGCTCATCCAATAGGGTGCATAGCCAAATGGCTTCTTTTGTTGCATGTGCTAATACCATATATTCTGCTTCAGTTGTTGATAGGGCAATGGTTGGTTGGCACTTACTTGACCAGCTGATAGCTCCCCCTGATAGGTTGAAAATATAGCCTGTAGTTAATTGTCGTATATTAATGTCTCTTCCCCAGTTGGCATCACTGAAACTAATCAGTTTTAGATCCTGATCACATCCAAGGCACAGCTTATAATTGGCTGTTCCTTTAATATATCTTAATAATCATTTGAGGGTATGATGATGTTCTTATATTAGATTAGCTGAAAATTGACTGATAATGCTAACAGCAGTAGCTAGATCAGGTCTTGTCCTGATTATCAGATACATTATGCTACTGATCATTTATCTAAATAGATTTTAGTCTGCAGATTTTCTCCCTTCAGCTTTGAGTTGAATAGATGGATCAAGGGGTGTACTGATTGGCTTGGCATCCGTCATGTTAAACCTTATAATGATTTGATTGGCAAAGTGACTTTGATCAATTGTGATTGTATGTGTTTTTCAATCATGCATGACTCGAATATCTAGAAAATGTTTAATTTCACCACAATCTGTCATATCAAATACATTGCTAAGCTCTGCCTTGAATTTGTTCATCATTTCCATAGAATCAGCCAGAATTAGTAGATCATCGATATATATGGCAATAATTATCAGCGATTGATCATTTTGTCTTCTTCTTAGATAAATGCTATGATCTGATTGTAGTCTTATAAAATTTGATTGGCTGAGGTAGTTGTCAATCTTCTGATTCCACATATGAGGTGATTGTTTTAATCCATATAATGATCGATTGAGCTTACACACAGCTCTCGGTGATAGCTCCAATTGGTCAATTCCTTCAGGTACTATCATGTAGATCTCCTCATCAAGATTGCCATTCAGGAACACAGTTTTTATATTCATTTGGTGAATTTCTAAGTTTAGGGTTGCACTGATCGATAAAAGTGCTCTAATCGATGTAAATTTTGTTGTAATTATTAGCTTATTATATCTCATCTATCAATGATCGATGCATCAACGATCGATCATACGTCACTCAATTGTGGCTTAGACGATCTTTGTTTGTATCGACCAATCATAATTTTAGCATTAATAAATATACGCATATTGGCTTCATTAGCCAGTGCGCTCTTTACTCCAAACACACACATTCGAAGATCAAATTTCAACAGGTTATGAGCCCCGAGCCGCTCGAATTGCAGCTCGACAACCTGAGATCTATGCAATCATCTATGCAATTACAACTGCGATTACTGTAAGTGTTTATTTAAAATCGTAAACAACGCGTCAAACAAAGCGATAAACAACACGACAAATGACACCGCGATAAAGCAATGCGATAAACAACACGTAACGACGTAGCACTCAACGACACGACACGACGAAATGGACAACCTATATGCATCATCGTCATCAGCAACAAGATCAACAAGATTGCGATCTAAATCAAAAACAGACAATAGATATCAACCCCCTGATGATGACGACGAAGGATTGGATAGAAACCATCAGAGCAATATTGCATTTAGCCTCGATCAACAAGAACAGATAGCTACAACGATCAGAAATCAGGAAGATAAATTAGACACGCTTGCAACCCTAATGGGCGAATTGATGGCAAAAATCGACAAAACGATCACATCACCTAGCGCGCCAACCAATCAGAACGCAGCTACAGAAGGCAACACGCCACGATCATCACCATCACCAACAACATCAACAAAGCTTAACGATCTGGTGAAGGAGTACCTGAGATTGATCAACAAATTCGATGGATCGGGTGGCGCACCCAGATTGTTCGATTACTTTGATGCCGTAGAGCAATTTATCACCAGCGCCAATCTATTAGTACAAAAGGAGGAAGTCAACGCAGCGATCAGTAAAATTACAGGCAATGCTAGAATGTGGTTATGGAGGTATGTGAACACATCAGGAGAATTTTATTCGTGGGATGAGCTTAAAGAGGCTATGACGCAAAAATACGCACCAATGGAACAATTGTTACGAATGCGCGATAAGCTTGCGATGATGAAGCAAAAAGGATCGATCGAAGATTATAATGACGCATTCAACTGGATTATGGCGCAAATCGAAGATATGACCGACACAGAAGCTATACCGCAATATCTCCAGGGTCTAAGCCCCAGATACCGGGAATTAATACTTGCGCGGGAGAATATGCCGACAACGCTGGAGGCTCTACAACTCGCATGCATCAGGTTCGACCCGGATAACAAACAAAGGCACGACGAAGCCCATGCGACAGACCGAGGCAGCTACCGAGGTGGCTACCGAGGCGGCGACTGAGGCGGCTATCGAGGCGGCGGTCGTGACAACCGAGGCGGATACACCGGACACGCCGCAACAAAACGGTGTAGCCGAACGATATAACCGGACATTGATGGAGTCAATCCGGGCAGTTAAAATTACTGCCGGCATACCTGACGAACTTTGGGCGGAACTTGCCGCAAGTGCTACATATTTACGCAACCGATTGCCAACGCGAGCCAATAAGGAGAGTGCTTCACCATTTGAATTATGGTACGGTCACAAGCCTGATATCAGTAACTTGCGCGTCATATGGGCTGACGCGTATATGCATATTCACAAGGGAAAAAGGTCGAAGCTGGCACCCCGATCCAAAAAGCTTAAAATGATTGGCTATCACGACGAAAAGAAGGCGTACAGGCTCTGGGATCCAACCAATAGGAGGATAGAGATCAGCCACGACGTCACATTCGATGAATCTATTATATTAAAATCCCCAACAATCGTCAACCCAGAAGATCGAGAATATGTCATCGAAGCGATCATCGGAGAA
>RBNK01001846.1:0-13168 GCA_003990785.1 Endogone sp. FLAS-F59071 | reverse complement strand
ATTATAAGGCGAGACGATCTCAGGCCGCGAGTCGACTTCACCGCCGACTTCGCCATTATTCGACGAACCAGAAATCCACGCCGAGCATCCCGCGACAGAGATCGTTCATCAGAAAGGAGTCGAGCGAACTCCGACAAACCTGAGTTTCGATCAGACATGGCACATTTTTACTTTCGAATGGCTCCCAGCGAACTCTCGTCAAAAAAATTTTCCTCTCTCAGTGGATAAAAGTTACGAGCAAAATAAAAATCTTCGAGCGACGTTGTATGTTCACTATGTCTGGTTTGTTGCAGTACGCCCCATATAATAGGGGGTCTCAAACATTGATTTTTCGTCATGCGCAATCATATAAAGAGAAAGGGAATTATCAACTATAGTTTTCCCAGGGGGTCATGCGTCTCAGAGTTGAGACTCCCTTATATAAAGTGTCTTAAAGACTAATGGTATGATAAAATTTATTGTGCTACCATAAAGAGTTTATGTAAGGCGCAATAATACAAAGAAGTTACTTTTTTTTCTTCTCTTGTCTGTTTGAAAAAGTTGATTGGTGAACGGATCTATCCTGCACCAACTATTTTCTGATGTCTTCATCAAGTCACTAATCTTAACCCACAACAACAAAACGCATTTTCCTTCGCTCTCAACCTCACGACAACAAAACGCATTTTTCCATCGCACTCAACCCCATGACAACAAAACGCATTTTTCCATCACACTCAACCCCACAATAACAAAACACATTTTTCCATCGCACCATGGCACTCAATTCCAGTAAAATCTATTCAGACACAACAACCATCCATTTTGTAGACATGGACTATCAATATATCATTGAATGGCTGGAGATGGATGACAATGTGAATCGTCTCTTAGGCGGGAGAAAGAAAACCAAGGTCGGGAGCACTGAGAATCCAACTAAGAAGAAAGCATTTGAAGAGCTGGCTGCCCATGTTGCAAAGAACCCTGCATCGAAGGTCCCGCTGTTGTCCTGGGTTAACATGATGCAGTGATTTCAGACCTATAAGTAGTGCTCCGAATGGGTCGGGTCGATCCGGGGTTTTGACTCGACCCCACCACGGGTTATGGGTCGGGTCAAGAAATTTCGAGTCAGGGTTGCAGTCACAAACCCGACCTGACCTGACCCGGGTTATCCGGGTTGCCCAAGCTTGTGTAGCTTGCTTACGGCTTGCAGAGCTTGCTTGTATGTCAGGTAGCTTGCAGATAGCTTGCAGGTAGCTTGCGTAGCTTGCTTGTGGCTTGCAAAGCTTGCTTGCATGGCTTGCGAAGCTTGCAGGTAGCTTGCAGGTAGCTTGCTGATAGCTTGCAGATAGCTTGCATAGCTTGCATAGCTTGCGTAGCTTGCTTGTGGGTAGCTTGCATAGCTTGCTTGCGGAGCTTGCAGGTAGCTTATGTAGCTTGCTTGTAGCTTGCAAAGCTTGCTTGTATAGCTTGCAGAGCTTGCAAGTAGCTTGCAAGTAGCTTATAGATATATCAGGAAACTATTTTCAGTTTATAGTCTATAACTAGCATCTATGCTTGTAGGCTGTTCACAGGCTGTTCACAGGCTGTTTTAGCCAGTTTGTAGTTTGCAATATCATTCTAGCAGAGTTCTAGGGTAGTTCACAGCTGTTTGTAGCTGTTTATCAATAATAATTCATAGTCTATGACTAGCATCCGTGTTTATAGTTATTTTGTTTATAGCTCTTAGTAAAATAGTTCACAGCTCTTAGTAAAATAGTTTATGAATTAATTAACTATTTTTCTAATATAGCTTGTGGGTTCTATCTATTCATTCATCTATCCATTCAATTATCCATTTATATGTCTATTAGCTAACTATATATTTCTCTCTATCTATATATCTATCTATATATCTATTAGCTCACTTATCCTTCTTTATCTATCTGTTCATCTACCTTATAGATGGATGGATAGGTGGATAGATAGATAGATAGATAGATGGATAAATGGATAGATAGATAGATGGATAGATAGATAGATAGATAGATAGATAGATAATAGATAGATAGATAGATAAATAGATAGATAGATAAATAGATAGATAAATAGATAGATAAATAGATAGATATATAGATAGTGTGAGGATGAGACTCTGGGATTAGCAAAATATAGAAGATTTATAAGCTCAATTGGGAACCAGTAGCTGGGCTAAGTTCTGTTTATATGTAGGGGATCGAAGAGTGTATAAGGTAAGATGTAGGGGAATAATACTCAAAATTCAAAGAATTATATATGTCTTATAAGGTGCAAAGGATAGTAAGTCCTTAGATATATTTCAATAATCAAGTTAATCTATTAATATCTAAAAGTAATATATCTCAATGTATCTCAGCTTGAAAATCACTAAGCAAATACTTTTTCACCAGTTTTATTCAAGTCTTAGACTTTATATTTAGGCTCAAGCTTAGGCAAAGATTTATTAAATAAAAATAAAGGGAGTATTTATATAAAACTTAAGGGACAGTATTGAATATAATAATAATATATCAGAAATTACTAAAAAATTAAAGATCAAGATCTTTATGGACAAATTGGACTATGATTTCTGAAATTAGGGTAAAATCACTGATTTCAGGGAGGTTGTTAACTTCCAGGAGGTTGGTAACAGCAGGGAGGTCAGTGACAGCAGGGAGGTCAGTGACAGCAGAGAGGTCAGTGATAGTAGGGAGGTCAGTGATAGTAGAGAGGTTGATAACAGCAGGGAGGTCGGTAACAGCAGAGAGATCAGTAATAGCAGGAAGGTCAGTAACTTCCTGTAGTATAGTAAGGTTGTCCTTGTAGTTAGTTTGTAGTACAGCAATGTCTTTAGGGCTTTTGGAAGCAGTTATATTATTCTCAGGGGCTAGGGGGATAACTGGTAAGTTTGCTGCAGTGTCCTTAAATTCAGGGGCTTTGAAGACTTTAAGATCGAGAGTTATAGGGGCTTTGAACTTTAAGTTTATAAGATCATCAAGGACAACTGCATCGAAGTTGAGATCATTGAGTTCAAACTTCTCAAAATTGTTGAATATATATTCTTTATTAGTAGTGGCATTATCCTCTAAGGATAAGGGTTCTCTGTTTTAGTCTTAAACTATTGGTTCTGAGTTAAAATCCTCTAAAAGAGTATTGAGAACTTCTAGGCACTGACTGGTCTTCATTTGGCTCTAGTGCTAGAAGCTTAGTTTTCTCAAATATAGTATTACTATTAGCCAGTTATTGAAGACTTAATATGTTCTTAATCCAAGTTTCCTTTTATTCTTGTTGAGACCGAGGTCTAATGGTTCTGGAGCATTTATAGTTGTATCTATTATATATCCTAATTGGTAGTAGGACTTGAAGTAGAATATATTCTGTACTTTTGTAAAGTGCTCCATGTTGTTGCATATAATGTCCACTATATCTAAGAGGTCTTCTATGTAATCAACCTAGATGAGGGCTCAATGTCTTAATATAGAAGTACTTGCCAGATTATATTAGTTATATTGGATATATCTAGGGGAAGTAGTTGAGTCCTTCTTACATTGTTTTCCCTAGTGTATAGTCTTAGTCTTTCATTGACAGAATTCCTTATAGGTGGTATTATCTTGATATAGAATATTTGATAGTAGTTACTAAGGTTAAAATATATATCTCCTCTTATTACTCCCCTAATTATAAGTATCATCTCCTAATGGTGAATAAATCATTTTCATCGACAATATCATTTAACTTTCTGTTAATGAATTAGGGTAGGCTGAATTGTTCTGTTTGGGTTCTGGATCCAGATTAATATTCCCTTCATATCTTGAATGTAGTAAGGTCTTTCTTATTTTAATTCAAGCTTTGCTGACTAGTTTGATTCTACTATATTTTGGTAGATTAGAATTTCATCTCCAATGTTCAAGATTTTAACTAGAGAGTTCTTTTACTTCTGTCGATCTTGTACTCTTTGAATAAACTTCTATATCTTGGTCCTGATTCATTTTAGTTATTTCATGTCATATGTCATTAAACTCCAAATTTGCTCTTTATAAGATTCTCATATATCAGTGGTCAGTACTCCCCTATTTAGCAATCTCCTGTAGACTAGTTTGAAGGGGCTGAAGGTCATAGTCTTTTATGGTGTACATTGGATTGCAAATAGTACTGATGATAACTAAAAATTCCAATCTTTGTATATTGTAGTTATTTTTGAGAGGGTATTCTTGATGGTCTGATTCATTTGTTTAGTGAGTTTATTTTCTTAAGAGTAGTATATGATTGTCCTGATATGCTGAATTCAATATATTCAATTAAGTTTCTTGACTAAGTCATTGCAAAATTCTAATCCTTGGTCTGATGTAATTTGTTACAGTATTCTATACTGACAAATAATTCTTTCATGAATAAATTCGAAATAGTATGTATATCTGATATCTCTAAGGATTCTACTTTAGGCTATTTGATAAGCTAATCTATTGTAATGACAATATATTTTTTTCCAGTAAGGGTCCTTAGTAAGGGTCCAATTACATTGATTCTGATGTGTTCAAAGGGGGCATTTAGAGTGGTGTTTGGCTGCTGGGGTATAAATTCCTTATTCATTTTCCTTTTTTGGCAAATGTCATATGTCCTGATATGATGTTGTACATCTTTCTACATTTGAGGCTACTAGTAAATTTTTACTATTTACTAATAGGTGTATTTAGTTCCTTGATGTCTTAATAAGTAATGATTATATAATGTTGATAAAATGTTCTTCATATAGTATGTTGGGATAACTATACATTGATACTCCTTGTCAGTTTATGATATTTTATAAAGTTCTTCATTTTGATATTTAAAGTTTTGTCAGCTCCTAAGTATAAGTCTTTTTCTTCCCTCATCTGCTATTGATGGTATCTTTCCATCTCCTAAGTATGTCACTAACTGATAGTATATTTCTTTATTCATTGAAAGTATATACTCTTTTCTCTAAGTAATATTTTCTTTCTTGGTAGTCTTGATAAAGGATTAGCATGCTGATACTTCTTTCTAGGTTTGTGCTAAATATTGAAGTTATACTCCTATAGTCTTATAATCCATTGTACATAGATTCTAGTTAGCTGAACTTTGTTGAATAACCATTTAAGTACAGTATGATCAGTGACTAGAGTAAACTTTTAGCTAATGAGGTAATGATAGAAATATTCAATTGCCTATATTACTGCTAAACATTCTAACTTAGTTGCTTTGTAGTTGGCTTATGTGAGGTTAGTTCCTTTGCTAGTATAAGCAATTACTCATTCATTACCTTAATTGTTAAATTGTATAAGTATTGCTTCAAGTCCTCTTGCTGATCTATTGGTATATAAGGTAAATGGTTTCTCCCAGTCTAGTCTTTTGAGTACTGGTATGGTTACTAGTGCTTCCTTCAGCTATTCTATTGCTAACTGTTGAGAATTTCCAAACTTGAATGTTGTTTCTTTCTTGAGTAGCTCATGTAGAGATCTTGTGGTCATAGAAAAGTCTTTAATAAACTTTTGGTAGAATAATGCTAATCTCAAAAAGGCTTATACTTTGGATACATTGGTTAGAGTCAGGTAGGTTCAGATCTTCTTGGTTTTGTCAGGATCTATTCTGAATCTATCTACAGTTATAATGAATTTTAAGTACTTTATTTCTATTACTCCAATGATATATTTCTTAGCTTTGAGCTGAAATCCATTACTGCGAAGGTGGTGGAATACTTCTATGATTTCTTAAAGATAGTTTAGCTAGTCAGGTAAGTAAAGTTGAATGTTATTAATGTATACCATAATATTCTTACCAATCATATCTCTAAAGACATCTATCATTGCTGCTTAAAAGATTGTAGGTATATTGCATAATCCAAAAGATATGCATATATACTGATAGTATCCATCTGGTATTATAAATACTGCTTGTTTACTTACTTCAGGGGTCAAGGTAATCTAGTGATATCCAGTATACAAGTTAAAGCTCGAAAAATATATCAGCTCCTGCTCAATAAGGTCTAACAGGTCATTGATCCTTGGTATTGGGAATATATTTTTCTTAGTAATGGTATTGAGCATTCAGAAGTCCATATACATCCTTGGTACTACTTTCTAGGTTCTGGTTTCATCTTTATTGATAATAATCTCCATTTTTAGTGCAATATTAATAGGAAATCCCCAGGAGCTGTTTAATTTGACAATAACTCCATATTGTTCCAGGTGTGTGATTTCTTTTGTTATCCATCTTCAGTAACTTGGGTTCAGTTAGTAAGTAGCTTTCTGGATTGGATCCTGATCACTTATGTCAATATGATACTGATATTTTGAGTTAGCTTCTGTAGTATTTTCCAAACTGGTTATAAAGATATCTTAATTTGATAAGATAATTGCTTTTATCTCTTGTTTCTGGTCTTCTTCTAGTTTTTCACTGATTTTGATGGCTAATCGATCATTCTGTCCTTCCTCCTTTCTATTAGCTGATATACTCTTGTAGTGAACAACTGATATATTGATTCCAGTTAAACCAAATTCTCCTTCTTCTCTGGTAGTTATTCTTATAAGGTTTGGGTGTTCTTTATTGAGAGTTATAGTGGTATATAGTAAGATAATCATTTGTGCAACTTAATCTCTTTTTTTTAACTTTATTAGTATAGTATAATTTTGGTTAACAACAATTACTTGGATAGTACTTGTATAATCTTGATCAATTACTCTTATGTTAGTAGTAAGTCCTACTTTGGCTAGAGAGCTTCATGGTTTCACTATTCTGAAATATCCTTCTAGTATATTTAGTGCAAATCTGGTATCAATGATAGTGCTTTCTCCTAGTAGTAATGAGATATTGTAGTAAGTATATAGATCTAGGCTAGCTGATCCTTCAGTTACATGTTGAGGTAAGGGTAACTTCTTATTAATTCATTGGGCATTTACAATTATGTTAACTACATCTTCGATATATTAGCAAGGGTGTTAACAGTTCCAATCTTCATAGAAGGTTCTGTGATACTTGTAGTTAAAGTTTTTGCCTTTATACTTTGTTCTTGTAACAACAGTCTATATATCTCTAACATTTCATTTATCCCAGTACTTGTTCTGAAAGTCATTATGATTTCCAAAGAAATGCGATTTTTCAACATTTGGTACTCATTCTTTGCAAATATCCCAAATATATATTCTATCTTTGAAGGGGTGTAAGTTTTGTCTAGAGTATAGTCCTTAAGGTAGGTTTGGCATGTGTTGTCTTTTAATTGGGGAAATTTTTCTTGCTTTTCTTAGATTGGTAGACAAGTGTTATTGAAGAGTTTCTCCTTGTAAAATTCTCTTGATATCTGGGCAACTGCATATTTGTTCTATATAGTAGATTCTTTCCTTGCAGAAGGGGCAATACTGGTGTTGTATATTCCAGTTGATGAGCTGATTTTTTTTCCTTCTTAAAGAGTTGTCGATATCTGTTATAGGCTTATTCTTCATCATTCATATCTTTGAATTCTATGCTTATACTACTAATGCTTGATTTATATCTTTGGTGGTGTTTTCGAGTTTACTGCTCTTCTTTGGTTGTGAGACCATTACTTGATTTACTTCATCAGTAATGTCTTCTACTTCTGGTCATATTCCTTTCTGAATATTGATAGGTATAGCAATGGTTCTTCTTTGGTAGGCTATTCTCATTCATTCTCCAAAGATGTTGATGACTGCTTGGGCTTTCTCCAACTATTCATTTTCTAAAATGATGTTATAGGTCTATGTATTGACAACAAGCATAGTGAATGGGATAGTTAGGTCTCCAAATCTAATAAGTATATCCTTTATCTTGCCGAGAAATATTGTATATTTGCCACTTGATATAGTAAAGCTAAGAGTAGTAGGCTGTTTAATTCCCCATTCTAATCTGTTAAGTGCTTTTTTGATAATGATGCATCCTCCAGCTCCTGAGTCAATAATTGCTTTGAATAACTATGATTCAATAGTATATATAACAATAGCAGAAGCTTTCCTAGTATCTTCTTCATCACTCTCCTCTTTAGCTAGTTGTGCTTAGTCAATTTCAATCACCTTGAATCCTGGTTTGGCTTCACTTAGTCCTTTATGAATCTGTATCTTAATGGTCGAATTGAGTTTGGCAGCTTGTATAAATGTCATAATAACTTGTTAGTTCTTCAAGTTCTACTAGACATCATAGTAGTATGTCTTAGTATAGCACATTCAAGGTTCATGACTTAGGCTTTTGGATATTGGTTAATCTTGACTAGATTCTTCAAACTTGTTGAAATCTTGGGCCTTATAAATGATTAAAAGCTTCTTTCATTCAATCACTACTTCAGGTTCCTTACCTTTCCTTGATCCTTTAGCTTGGTTATATAGTTTCTTAACAGCTGATCCTTGCTTCCTAGCTGAAACTGCAGGTAGTATTTGGATATCTTCCTTTTCTTCTTCACTATCCTTAAATACTTTATAAATATATAAGGTTAATATATACCAGGAGCATTTCATCCTGTTGATAGCTTTGTTGGTAACCTTGCTGGCATTCTTACTGCTGATTGCTTGATACTACTTGTTAGTTTGTCTTAGATTGATAGTTTCTAACCATGTGTCCTTTCTCTCCACATTAGAAGTAAGTAAGGAAATGATTATAGTTTCTATTATTTCTGTTATTCCTTTGGTCTATTGATCAGGTGCTATATATCTGTTGCTGATATCTTGGCTACCATTGCCTTTTTTTGATGTTAGATAGATGAGCTTCCATCCAGGTGAACTTGGCAGTAAGTTTATTAATATCTCTGTCGGTTGGTGCTGATTTAACTGCAGTGGTGTTTGGCAAGATTGCAACTTTAGCTGTTTTTCTTCTTCTGAAACTTAGTGCTATCATTTGCTTATAGACATCTTGTCCAAGGTTTCTTGCAAGCCAATATCATTGAGTGTAGTTTATCTTTCCTGCTAAATCTAGAACTGTTAGTATTGACCGAATAGCAAGGGCTACTTCTGCTTGAATACCTAACATGAATGATGATTCTACCACTTAATCTTTGACCACAGCATCATATTCTGCTTGTTTAATCATATCTTGAATCTTAGTGTAGAATTCTATTGGCAATTCATTTTGTCCTTATATAGTGACAAGTATCTAGTCTCTCAACTATTGCTGAATTTCTACAGTGTGGTAGGTATTTGTCAACTAGGTATATATGTTTCTAATTACTGCATTATCAGTTGGTGGTGCTGTAATAGTCTTATTTGTGATTACTATATTATAGCATACCTTGGCTGGTCCTCTAAGAGTGGCTACTAACACTGATCCTTTCTATACTAGTATCAATGATCTAGCTGCTATGAATAGCTCTAATTTCTCAGTGAACATAAGGATTAATTCAGCAGGGATATATCCTAAAAAGGTAGATGGTAAGAATGACATATTGATATTATGATATTCTTTAGGTTCTTGAAATGTGTTGAATAATTCTTTGATTCTAAAATTGTTGGTCTAAGTCCAGATAGGTACTTTTAGTTCTTTGTGATAAATACTTGCTACTCCATTACTTTTGTCAAATATGTCAGCAGTAGTAGTATATAATCCTAAAAGTATGTACTTATAGGTAACAATAAGTCCAATAGTCTCAGTTGATGCATCTGAATGGTCTGATTCTTAAGATAGCCTTAGCCTTCAAATCTTAAAAGAAAAGTTAACAACTGTACCTATCTTTAGAAGCCCAGACTAGAATCTATAATTTGTAGTAACTACTGATGCTTTAGATTATACAATTAGAGCTATACTCTTGCAAGAAGATTAACCTATTACCTACTATTCAAGAAAAATATCATCTATAGAAAGAAATTACCCTGTTTATAAAAAAGAATTACTTACAATAATTAATACAATACAAGCTTAGAGTTACTACCTAATAGGCAATAAATTCTTGATCTATATAGATCATGAATTACTTAAATATCTGAACAAACAGCCCACTCTCTCTACTTGACAAGTGTGATGGATAGATTATCTTAACAACTATCACTTTGAAATAATTTACAAATCCAAAAAGCTTAATGTTATAGTAGATATATTATCTCGATAATAATAGGAGGAAGAACAAATCAAAGCTATTATTGAAATCACAGACAATTAGATATAAGAAATTCAAGAAGAAGTTCAAGTAGATAGAGAAGCACAAAAAATTATAAACAAACTTAAAACCAACCTAGACACAGTAAACAAATTCAAAATTTGAAACAATAACCTTTATTATAAAGATTAGCTCTTCATATCCTCAAACCTTCATATCAAGATTCTACAAGAACATCATAATATACTTTTAGTAGAACACTTAGATTTGATAAGACTTATAAAGCACTCATCAGAAACTTCTACTAGTTAAAAATATTTATAAGCACCAAGAGCTTCATAGCATCTTATAATACTTATCAACATAATAAAACACTTAGATAATTACTTACTGGATTATTACACCCACTATCTATACCTACCAAAAAATAGAAACAAATCAGTATAAAGTTCATTATTTAACTACTAAAAACAATATCTGGAAAAGATGCAATAACTATCTTCATTGATTGACTCAGTAAACAAATACACTTTGTTGCAAGCAAAACAACTGATACTGTACCTAATATAGTAAAAATATTTTTTGACAATATTTTTCACCTATATGGACTACTATAAATTATTATCTATAACTGAGACCCAAAATTTATAAGTAATTTTTAGCAATTGCTATTCAAAATACTTGGAATAAAAATAGCACTATTAACTATATTTCACCTATAGACTAACAGACAAACAGAATGTATGAACTAGATATTAGAACAAATGCTTAGAACTTATGTCAACTATCAACAGAATAATTGGGATAAACACTTAAGTACTGCCAAATTTATATACAATAATACCCAGCAAAAGTTAACAAAACTATTACTATTTTTCCTAAACTATAGCTATCACCTGCTGACACCAGCAACCCTATTACTAAAAAAAGTTGAATCAACAGTACAAGCTGTTGATAACTTCACCACATAAATAACCAACCTACTGACCAAGATACAAGATGCAATTTATGAAGTATAATTACAATAAATAAAATATGAAAATAAAAAAAGGTGTAACAAATCATTTGAGATAGATGAAATGGTCTTATTATCCTCAAGACACATCACATTGCAACAATTATCTAATCAGCCTTTAAAAAAACTTTAGAATAAGTTTTTTGGACTATTCAAAATTATTACAAAAATATCAGCTATTGCTTACAAACTAGAGTTACCATTAACAATAAGGATCTATCTTATGTTTCATATATCCTTACTGAAACATTATATACCAAATAATAATGACCTATTTCCAGACTAACAAGTCATACCACCCACACCAATTTTGGTCAATGATATAGAAGAATTCAAAGTAGAAGAAATCTTAGATCAATGAATCACCAAATAAGGTAACAGATTGATATCATAATACTTAATCAAGTAGAAAGGATACCCCCTATATGATGCAACATAAGAACTGCTTAGCAATCTGACAAATATAGACAAAGCACTCAGAAAGTATTACAAGTCCCTATAAAATAGCATACATACTATTTTCTCGAAAGGGGAAGAGTTGTAAGAGTAATATATAAAAGGCATTGACAAAACACTTATAGAAACATAATAAAACAACTATACCTACTATTAACTACTAAACCTAGAGGATTCAAGAATCTTATCTGACTCAACTACAGTAAAGAAATACTGCCAGATGCTCAACTCCACTTTGACCAAACTATGAACAGATTAAGAATATAGTAGAGAATATAATTATCAACTAATATAATAAACCATCACAACCATATACTAGAGTAGCCTAAGAGAATACTATTGATATAGTAAAATTCATAAAAAAAAAAATATCAGCATCTATCAATTCAACAATACTGCTGGACAATTCAGAAGCTACTATCAAATGAGATATGCCTTATAACTAAGGCAAGAAAACCATCAAGAAACAACAAAATGAGAATCTGCTAAAATTCTAGGATTAAACTATTGGGAAAGGCACATAGCTAAAAGAACCTTTAAGGTATTCCAATATTGGCTCTCTATATTGAAACACCTTGATAGTCTAAGTCTGTATCAATAGGAATACTTATGAAATGAAGAGGAAGAAATCTTGTTACTCTACCTCTTGGAAAATTACTCAATAGATAACAACTATCTGGAAGAAGAAACCAATGCTTTCTTATTAGGATCAGATATAGAAGAAGAAATAGGTACTGCCAACATTGAAGGTACTGCTAACATCAAAGGTATCACTGACATTGAAGGCACTGCTAACATCGAAGATATCACCAATATTGAAGGCACTACCGACACCTATACTACAGACTTCATTAACATGTTATTCAACTTCTAAATTAGTAACTAATATTCTGAGTAGTAACCTGAGCAGCTACCCATATAGCACCTCAAGAATTTTATATAAATATCCCTCAATTCTTTATTTAATAAACTTCAGTTCAATAGCAGTGTATACTAAAAATCCCTTTGAGAGCTAAAGATCTTACTCTCTTTTACACATATCAAGAGTGCTAAAAGACTATAAGTCTGAAAATTATAATTAATACTCCTATAAGAAACAAAGTACTTTCAATACCTTAGAAACCTAAGTCCAATGCAGATTAGTATCATCAGATGCTTCTTCACAGGCAGTTTAGAAGAAACTTCCTTACATTGGTGATCTTTATATAAAAAGTAAAGGTATCTATTGGTAATCTGTTTTGAATAATACTGTCTTCCACTATGGATGCACTGTCATTTCTTAAAGGAGTAGTTTGGTCCTGCTTGAATGAGGATATGAGAGTCAGTCTTTTGATAACTCTTCTGCTAGTTGGCACAAAGATGTAACAAATGCACTAATAACTAGTTGTTCTACATACATTAAGAATGCTCAGAATTATAGATACAATATCTCCATTTGCATATCCTTACTGCTAGCTACATACTGTACTATTTAGACTTTACTATAACTAATATTGAAATATTTCAAGACTCTGTACAAACTGATTTATTTAGATAGAAATAGAGAGGATATTTATACAAATTGAAAGACTAAAGAATATATAAGAAAGACTTTGCTATGAAAATATGATCCAATCATTGCAAAGTATACAACAACAGTAAAAAGTTCATCACAGCAACAAAAAGTTTATCACAAC
>RBNK01001845.1:0-13173 GCA_003990785.1 Endogone sp. FLAS-F59071 | reverse complement strand
AAAAAAAAAAAAAAAAAAAAAAAAAAAAAAAAAAAAAAAAAAAAAAAAAAAAAAAAAAAAAAAAAAAAAAAAAAAAAAAAAAAAAAAAAAAAAAAAAAAAAAAAAAAAAAAAAAAAAAAAAAAAAAAAAAAATGAAATAAAAAACAAATAAATAAAAGGGGCAGGGAGAGATACCGATGATAGTTTCTGCTAGATACGCATGAGATGTCCGCTATTATTTCGGTCATGAAACGGTTATGAAACGCATGACTTCATGAGGGGGACAATTACCACCGTAGAAGCATCACTTTGAGTTACTTTTTGTGTACACATCATGTAGTGGCCATTTGAATAGCATTTATAGTCCCCATAACGACTAGGTTCATGTCAATGCGTGAAGTTTACATACATAATTTTGGGTGTGGTTAATCAAGCTATAACAACAATTATTTAAGTAGGGGAAAAATTATATCAATGCAACAAAAGGTGTTCAGAAATAAATAGGCTTGGGCGTATTTCCACTTACAGAAACTTAAATATGAGTGACATGGTTGGGAGACGGATCTCTATCAAGCACGTTTATTTAAACCACAGTTTTGCTCGCACATATTCTCACGATCGTTTGTAAAATTTCAAATTCCAAATAGAGCAAATATAGCTCGTCGTCGAAACAATATGACCAGAATCATTATCAAGCAGCTTGAAGCAAATATCGCTGCAATCCTACACTTCTCACAAAATTAAAGGGAAAGACAGGCCGTTGGACCTTCCATCACAATGAATGGCCGTTCCTAAGTCCCAGCTTACTCCAAACTCAATTTCATGTCCCAAAGTAATACAAGAAATCAATACAGGTCCGTTTCGGTGTAGTCGACGCTGAATCCTTGGTCATACAACAACTTGTTCTTGAGCTTTTCCCGCTTCTGCTTAGCCTCAAACTCCTCGCGTTGTGCTTTCAAAATATCTTCGATGGGGACCTCGCGCAAAGCTGACAAGTCTTCTTTGTCCATATCCTGCATGATATGGTAGGGGATGCATTGTTTAGGACTATGCTCCACTATGCAAATCGAGAATTTAATGTGGTCAAAAGATCCCAGCGCTCCCCAAATAGGATAGATAATTTGCGTACAATCTCGCCCAGCAACACCACGTTCTCTCCCCGGATAATGAAAATCCCCCGCGGTATATCGCCGTAACAGTCGCCAACGTATATCCGTTCAATTGTATCCTGTAGAACAAGGTTAGCTGCAAGATAAAGATGCTTTTATATGAGAAATGCATGGCTGAATGGATGGATCATTACTGACTAGAAGGAGCCACGTTATAAATAGCAAACGTAAAATATTGATATAACCCTGTCCTATTAAATTCTGTTGGTATTCTTACCAAATTGATCAAATGAGCGAAGGATACCGATCAACTTCCGCCCGTCGCGAAGTACCACCAATAGTTTCTCTAGGTAAGCAGGTAAAACCCATGAGGTCGGAAAAATTAAGGCAGAATTCATGTCCATTTTAATCCCAATCGAAATATTGTATCCAAAGCTCGAACATTCCAATCCGATACGTACTGTCTACACAATCCACCAAGCCCGACGAGGTAGTGAAAAACGGTCCGGAAGATATGGAATCCATAGAATGTGAGAATACAAAAGTCACCGTGTTCGAGTTATCTGGTATGAAATGCGAACGTGCTATCGTCAGGTCATTGCCATGGCAGAACAGCTTGGTTGTGTCTAAACACCGAGAGAAAGTTAGCACTTACCATGTATGACCCTAAAAATAAGAAATAAAATACAAATTGAGCGAATTTCCAAAGAAAAGTAAACAATTCAAGGAAAAGGCTGTAAACAGAAATGTTACGTTACCTTGTATAGTTCTCACACCATTGCGCAGATGTGCCCTTACAACACGCGATTTTGTTACTTATTTGTATCATGTGACAATTGACGTCAGCAAAGGTCGGAAATTTCTCCAGCTTAGCCACAAGAAAAAAGAAAAAAACTAGCAGGCTCTGCTGTGGCACGATCGACCGAATCCTCCCACAAACATGGGTAAACGCGAGAAAAAAACGGGGAAAGGTATGAAACCTCCGCTTACATTAGGCTACCCACCCGTAATGTCATGCGTCGTCGTACTAGCATTTCTAACCCCGGAAATCCCGTGTTTCCAGGGCGTTTGGACAAGTACTACCACTTGGCCAAAGAGCAAGGTTACCGCGCGCGTTCCGCTTTCAAACTGATCCAGCTGAACAAGAAATACAACTTTCTGGAAAAGGCGCGTGTTCTCATTGATCTCTGCGCGGCCCCGGGTGGTTGGTTAGTTACAATGAATCTATCTTATGACCATGGTTACAGCTGGATCGATGCTTAGCTAGATAATGTATTGTGATTCAGCTTGGGTTCTGCTGGTTTCTTACGAGAAGAATTTGTTGTTGGTGAACTACTAGGTTGCAAGTCGCCTCCAAGTACATGCCAATGTCCAGTCTTATAATAGGTGATTATCTTCAATATCTTACCGGATCTGGCCGGATGCATTTCTTGGCTACATTTACCTAACGCTAGCATTTTCTCGCATACAAACTTTCGCGTCATAGGTGTCGATTTGGCGCCAATTAAGCCTATTCCTAGCATTATTACATTCCAAGACGACATCACGACCGAGAAATGCCGAATTAATTTGCGCAACGAGCTTAAGACATGGAAAGCCGATGTGTATGTATAGCACCTTCCTTCAGCCACGTCAAATTATTTGTGATACTATTTATATATAGTGACGCTCAATCTGAATACATGGACTCTTTAGCGTTCTTCACGACGGTGCCCCCAATGTCGGTACGGCATGGATCCAAGACGCCTTCAGCCAGTCCGAGCTTGTGCTGATGGCCCTCAAGCTCGCCACCGAATTTCTCATCAAGGGCGGCACGTTCGTGACCAAGGTCTTCCGTTCCAAAGATTACAACAACTTAATGTGGGTCTTCAACCAGCTCTTCAAGAAAGTTGAGGCCACCAAGCCGCCTTCGTCACGTAATGTCTCCGCGGAGATTTTCGTCGTCTGTCGTGAGTTTATTGCTCCAAAGAAGCTAGACCCTAGGTTCCTAGACCCCAAGGCAGTGTTCTCGGAGGTGGAACTAGGGCCAGTGAACCATGAAGCAGATGTGTTTCATCCAGAAGTATATAACTTCTTGTCCCTGAGTTTACTATGATTTCGCAGTACCATGTCAATTTCTCACACACACCTATTTTGGCTTGTAACCTTTGTACTATAGAAAAAGAAACGTCAGCGCGAAGGTTATGAGGAGGGGAATTACATACTGCACAAGTCCACGTCGGTGATGGACTTTATCAAATCGCGAGAGCCAATTCAAGTATTAGGGACTTATAATAAGCTCTCGTTTGATACGGAAGAGGCCAAAGGGTACGTCATCAGTCACTATTTCACCTTGATACAGTTTTAGATATCATTGATGTATATCAAGTGATTTATATATTAATTCACATTGCTATGTGTATGACTCTCGAATTTAATAGTTTACTGAATAGTGAAGCGACAACAGAGGATGTTCGGATCAGCTGCGATGATCTCAAAGTGTTGGGTAAAAAGGATTTCAAGGCCTTGTTAAGATGGCGGTTGGAGATCCGAGAGTTGGTAGGTTTTTATTGTTTTTATCCCTAAGCATTACGCGCTTGGATGCAGGGGGACGTTTTTATTTAATTTCTTTAATTCTGAGTACACCTAAATGTTGTTTGTATTTCTTACGAGGATTATATATTTGCCTTAGTACAAAATGGACAAGGTCAGCGAAGATGAAAATAAAATTGAACTGGAAGAAGAACCGGTTGACGAAGATGAGCAAATTGCCAAGGAACTCGAGAATCTGACCAAGGAAGAAGCTGCACGATTGAAACGTGCGCGGCGCCGCGCCAACGAGAAGCGTACCAAAACTATACAGCGTATGCAGCTCAACATGGTTATACCTACAGAGATCGGTATGGAGCAGGATGGGCTGGGCGCGGGCGCGAGCCTATTCACTCTTGCCAAAATTGATAAAGCGGGGGTGGGTATTTGTTTAAGCTTTGGCTACGTTATGATACCGTGATTGTCGATGGTTGACTATTACTGTCTTGGTCTCGGAGCTCATGCTTTCGTTTCTTGTGATGCATAGTGTCTGATTTCGCCATTTGGTCACCATTTCATGATTACAGGCTCTTAGAAAAATACAAAAGGGCGACATGAGTCTTATGGACGTTGATGGTGAATTTAGCGGAGACGATGATATTGTACTCTCTGCTTCAACCGACGAACGACCCAGACGACGGGTCAAGGGTGCTGTGCCAGACGAGATAAACGAGGAGGACAAGGCAAATGGGATGGAAATTGATAGTGACGAAGATGCTGTGGAGGATCTAGAGGCGCAGCTAGACGACATGTACGAGCAGTTCAAGGAGCGCCAGCAGGAGCGCGACGCCAAATACAAGGTCAAACGAATGCGAGAGAAGGAGGAGGTGTTTACAGGATTTAGTAAAATTAAGGACGGTGACGACAAAGACGATGAAGATGACGAGGAAGAAGGTGTGGTGAAGGGAGAGAGACAAGAGAATTGGGAGGACGAGTCCGATCTGGACAGCGACGAGGAGGCAGGGGAGGAGGCAGGGGAGAGCGCAAGACCAGATGGGAAGGAAAAGAACAAGCTAACCTTTGCCAAGGGTGCGAAAAACCCGTTGTTGGTAGGACTGGATTACGAGGCGGAAGAGATGAAGAAGGTGACGAAAAGTGGATTGACGAAGAAGGCGGCCTTATTTTTCGACCAGCCATTGTTTAAAGGGATCAAGGGATTGGAAGAGAACGATGAAGAGGAAGAAGTGGAGGACGCGGATGAACAGGAGCAGGAAGTGATGGCTGTGGTGAAGAACACAAAGATAGCCAATGGTGAAGTGGCCAACGAGAAGGTAATAAAGGGTAAGGAGACGAAAGGCAGGTTAGTGGATAAGGAGATAGTTAACAAGAAGAGAAAAGCGGAAATGGTGAGCAATTCTCTACACAGATTCACGATTGATATTAGTTTTCTTCACGTTCTAATTCATACTGCTTTCAAGGTGGAGGACAATAGTGATTTCGAGGAGGTTCCAGCTTCTAAAGATTACAATCTGTCGGATGATGATCATATGTGGGATGGGGAAGAAGATGAGGGCAGCAAAGCCGTCAAACGGGCTCAAGGTGAAATTTTGAACGAATCTGCTCTAATGTGTAGGATTGGGCTTCAATTGCGTTGATGCCTGAAGCCTGTTGAATGGTCTGAAGATAATATTTATCTTCCTTAATTTCTTATTACTTTATAATGCCCACTAGACATCGGTCTTATCACGGCGGAGGCAATGACGCTAGCGCAACAGCTCGTAAATCGGCAAAAGACCAAAGAGGACTTAATTGACGATGGTTTTACAAAGACTTCTTTCCGAGATAAGGATGGATTACCCGCATGGTATGAATTTATACTAGATAGCTTGTCACAAGTAATAGATTGGTTTATTTATACGTATAAGTTAATTTCTCGACCGGATTGCTCAAACATCAGGTTCCTCGATGACGAGAGCAAGCACAATAAGGTGAATTTACCGGTTACCAAAGATGCGGTGCAGGCGATCAGGGACAAGATGAGAGCGCTAGACGCGCGGCCAATCAAAAAGATTGCAGAGGCGAAAGCAAGAAAGAAGATGAAGGTAACGGATGACTTTCATCATGTGTTGTCTATTTGCTCGTGTATTCTCTATATGGTGTTTGACCTACTTTCGCACGCTTACCGCAGGCATCCAAGCGGATGGAAAAGGTGCAACAAAAGGCCAGCGCCGTCGCCGATAATCCTGATATGACGGAAAAGGAGAAATCACAATCCATCACACGTATGCTTAACCGAGCCGCCAAGAAGCCTAAAAAGGAGGTTAAGGTTGTGGTGGCAAAAGGTGTAAATCGTGGTGTGTCCGGAAGACCCAAAGGCGTGAAGGGCAGGTACAAGATGGTCGATGCGAGAATGAAGAAAGAAGTTAGAGCACAGAAGAGAATTGCAAAGAAGGGGGCGCCGAAGAGAAGGAAGTAAGCTGAAAATAATCTACAGACTCTTTCACATAATTATTTTTGGTACTGCACAGCTTAACTGTACACTCTAACATTCAATATATCGCTCAGTGATTCCAAGTCATAACTTTAAATTTTAACAGTGTATCTAGTTCTGTTTGATGATAATGCGTTTATTCGCTAGCTATTTATATTTTGCCTGCGACAATTTATAATTATGCATTTCCATGTGCCAGCTGTTAAAATTACATAATAAAAAGTGAAAAGTAAAATTTAAAAAATAAGATTGTGTCTGTCCTTGGAGTCAAGGTTTGTAAATCTTTATCTATTTGGAAATCTCCAAAGCATTATATTTCATTCAAACTTGCTCAGAAAAAATTGGTCTTTTTCATGACTCTAAAAAACTCCTCCTCGTTGATCTCGCCATCGCCATCCCTATCGGCTTCGTCAATCATTTCCTGTAATTCTTCGTCGGTCAGCATCTCCCCCAGCTCGCGCGCCACACGCTTCAAATTCTTGAACGTGATCTTCCCCGTCTGATCATCGTCGAAGAGGCGGAAGGCTTTGAGCATTTCGGTTCGTGGATCGCGTTCAGACTTATAATTGTTGAATGAATTGGTTGTTAAAGGTGTTAATGTAAGTGGTGGTAGGGAGCTTTGCTAAACTAATATATATATTACTGATCGAGCTGTAACCTACCTTTCTAGCCGTCATCACCCTCAAGAAATCCTCGAATTCAATCGTCCCTGTGCCATCAGGGTCAACTTCACTGATAATCTGCTTTAGCTCTTCCTTCTTGGGCTCAAACCCAAGCGCACGCATCGCGACTTTGAGTTCCTTGGCATCGATGGTGCCAGAGCCATCTGTGTCAAGAAGATCGAAAGCTAAAGCAACGGCCATTAAAGTAATCAATGAAAAACCATTGTTTGAAGAAAATCGGCGTCTGCAAGTAAACCCATACCTTCCCGAATATCCCGTTTTTGCTCGGGTGTCGGCTGCGGTTTGCGACGGCTAGCACTATCGTTACTACCACTACCGACTCCGAATCCAACGGCCCCAATTGATGTGTTGCGCAAAGGTGTTGCGGGTTTGCGGTATGATGATGAAGCCATTTCTACTGCGCAAACATTTGGTGGCTTTGAACTACTGTCAGGTGACTTGCGTTTAATATAATTGGTAAGGCCTGTTTGTCGAAATTGGAAATACAATCACTATACAAAATATACAGCAGCCGAGCTTAAAATTACTCACTCCCAAGAGTGGATTCTCTCTATTTAATTGAAACTACAAATATATATTCTATTAATTTATGAAGTTGGTTTTCTTATGACTTGTATATTGTATGAGGAATAAGAGCTGGAAGGTAGAGCTAAACAGTACTTAAATATATCATTTTGGGTTTTAAAATAGTCTGTATATATCTATAGACTGCTTTAAGCACCATTTGGCTCTATCTTCCAGCTCTTATTCCTTGTATAATATGTATAGGCTATAAGAAAACTAACTTTATAAATCAATAAAGTATATTTATAGTTTTAATCAAATAGAGAACTTTTTTAGAATTTACTCTTAGAAATAATATTCATTCAAAAACAGTAGATTTTAAGCCAGAGGAAGTATATCACTATTTTTAGATTTAAAATAGTCATGCTTAAAGTTACTATTTTTGAATTAGATATTACTTATATAAAAGAGTGAATTCTAAAATAAATAAATAAATAAATAAATCTCTATTTGATTGAAGCTTTAAATATATACTGTTGATTTATAGAGTCAGTTTTTTTTTTAAAAAAAAAATTGTGAGATATAAAGGTTGAAAGATGAAGCCAGATTTTGGTCGATTATAGGCTAGCACACCAAAGAGTATAGCCAGACTATTCACTTTCCCGAGTACTCTAATTGCGACACATTTTTGCCATTCATTTGTATTTGTCCTAATGGTCACACTTGCCCTGATAGTGGAAGGTAAAGCATAGCCGGATCATTCACTGACCACACTGTGTCCGAGCACCCTAATCGCGACAATCTTGTACTTCAGATCGCTCACTGACCATACAGCTTCTTTGTCGTATACTTGCCCAGATGTGCATAGCCAGACCGTTCACTGATCGCACCTCAATTGTACTTATCCTGATGGTATAAAAGCATGCCAGACCGTGAGCTTAGGTATATTGCCGAATCAGACAATCTGGTCATCACCCAAGTAATAAAAACACTCGCGCTGTTTCTCTGGCTTAGCACTCAACGACCACATGTCAGAAGCCATTATCATACCCGGGAACACTTTTCTTGTTGTCATAGAATAGTGATATGCGCTGTGTTTTTATTCAGCATACAGTAGCTATTTGTTTTGTTTTGTTTTTTACTATTTTAAGAAAATGCACTGCCCCATCACAAGCACTCGCTCGTTCAGCCGATCGTTACTTGTAAACCTTGCCGTCCTTGAATCCGTCCTTGTTCCACGCAAAGTACTGGGCAATCTCTTCGCGTACCTCGGGGGAAGCACTATCGACCTTGTTGAATGTGAAGGACTCAAAGTCCGCGGCGTCATAAACTTCCTCTGGAATCTCCTGACCGCGGATGATGAAGTAGCCCGAGATAGCACAGTTGTGATCCTCGCCCGTGACGATGAGGGAGCCGAAGGCGTACTTACGAGCACGCTCGAGGCGGTTGAAGAAGCCGCCAATGAGATTAGAGGACATGAAGATAAGCGTGAGCTCCTCGTTGTACTTATAATCTACCTTCCAAATGGACCAGCCCTCGGGGTCGAAATGCTCCCAAAGCCAGTTCATAGCTTCGGGGATGGTGTTATTGTTGGAGTAGAAGCGCTTCCACTCGTCGAGAACCAGAGGGCTGAAGAAGAAAGATAAATCGAAATTGCGTAAAAATTGTTATTTTAGTTTTCCACGCATCGTAGGTTTGATAGCAAAGCAGTCTATTCATCGCAAGACCAGATTGTAAAATACGATACTTACGTAGGCGGTAGCGAGTCCAAAGCGGATTTAGCCTTAGGCTCGGGCTTGGGCTCATCATCAAAATCATCCTCTTGCTCCTCCACCTTTTTCTTCTTCTCCTTCTTCTCCTTCTTCTCCTCTCTCGGCTTCTCTTCCTTGGGTTTCTTCTCCTCCTTTTCCTTTTTTGGCGCCACGTATTTGGCAGCAACCTCGCATAGCGGGACATCGCCAAGGGCGGCCTTGAAGTGTTTCTGGTTCACAGCATTGAGGAACCAGCGATTGACGTTCTTGTAGTCCTTGCGGAACTCCTTATCGAAGACCATCTTGTAGGGGTGAACGAGAGAACAGGCGACGGAGATGTCGGCCAGGGTGATGGACTCGCCGACGAGGTAGGTCTGGGTGAGGAGGGTCTTGTTGAGAACGCTGAGCGCGCGCTTTATCGACTCGACAGCGGTGTCGTGTGCGGACTTGTTGAATGGGAGATAGCCGCGGATGGGAGCGATCCACGTCGAGACGTTCTTGGAAAATTCATTGTCGGCGAAGTGGATCCACTGATGGACCAGGCCAGCCTCGGCTTTGGTACGGCCGAAAAGGGTGGTGTCATCTTTGTAGGCGGCAACTATTTGGCCAGGCGAAGGAGAGAATAGCGAATATTTGTTAAAAAAAAAAAAGCTGTCTGCGATAGGGCCAAAGCTATGCATATGTGGTCATTGGTCGTGTTATCAGATATATGCTTTCTCAACACAGTGGTAATTATTCAGTCAGGGATAACTGTTTTTCGGATTTTTTTTCATCATTTCGACACGCGCCACCAGTCAAGGTAACTGGACTCACTGTAGTAAGCAATGGCGGACGACTCGAACAATCGGGTGCCGTCAGCGCCCTCGTAAGCGGGGACTTTGCCGAGAGGAAACTTGGCGAGGAAGTCTGCGGATTTGTTGTCCGTGCCAAACTGGAAGGGGGGGATCTCGACCTCCAAGCCGTTGTAGGCGGCGGCGATCTGGGACTTTGCCACACGAGGGTTGCCGGGATACGTGTAGATTTTCTAGTGCGGAAGAAGAGGCCATGGCGGTGAGGAGGCGGGGATGGATGACGAGAGCGGGGTGTGATGATGGATACTTACGCCGATGGGAACCATTGCGAAGGATGTAGAGACGACGGACGGAAGATAGAGACGACGACCCTATGACTTTTTGCTGTTATTTATTGTCGGATTTTTTTTTTTTTAATTTGTCATAATTATCCTATTTATCAAACACACTTGTAACAATCATCTGTTATACAGTGACGCCAAATGTTCACTTTGATTTTGTTACACGTCGGTGAATTTGTCGGATACTTTGAAGATATAAGGAGCAATTTTCTCGCCTTGCTCTTGTTTCAAAATTCTTCTATAGTGGATTTGATGTAAATTAGTTTCATATTCCTATTTTTTATATAGGGATAGTCGTATATATACACCAGGCCTACAACTGTAGTTATGTGCCGAAAGAAATGTGACGTCACCTGAAGCCAATAAATTTTATTTTTCGCGTTGTTTGGTTCACACTTTCCCTTATCACGCGCGTTATTCTACGCACCCTGTTTTTGTTACTTCAAAAGGTTCTATTTGCCCTCTGATATAACCTGACGGAAGTTTTAGACTTTTTAGGTTTAGCTCTTAGCCTGCCATCACACCGGAATTTGGGTGTGCTTGCAATTTTTAACGCGTTTTACTTTTTCAATTGCACGAGTCCTCATCTATTTAACATCCTCTTCACAGTGCATAATTTTTCGCGTCCAAACATGTCAACCCAAACGGGTACGTTCTAATTGTATTGATTTTTTGCCCTCTTGAACAAAGCAACTTGTTAAAGCTGTGAAGAGCCGCTTAAGCATCGCAACACCCATATCAGTTCGGAAACGGGTATCGAATGAGCGGGAGGACTTGGACGCCGGCGCCGAAGATGAACGGAAGGCGAAGACGACGAGGTATAGTATTCTGGTCGTACCCGCTCGTTTCTTATGCGGGATATCTGACTTGACTGTTTTTCCGAAATCTGCACGGATATCTTATCCCCCAGATGTGGCCGTGCCCCCCTCCGATCAGCGTTTTCATTTGCGACAATACCGGCGGGACTGGCTGAACTTGCTGAATACTCTGGAAGCCGATCTTCAAGGAATGAACCGCAGGTACAAGAATTGGAAAAGAACTCAGGCCAAAATCAAGAATGCACGTACGGTAAGGGGGTTATTACATAATCTGTTGTTGCAGCGGTCTGCTGGAGTCGCGTGAAAGCGCTGTCGCATCGACAGCGGGGGAATACTCGTTTCTTCCTTCACGGAAGGAGTGATGACTCCTGGCGGGGTAGTTTGGTCCCTTGAAGGATGAGTTGCACCCGTCCAGGCAGAGTGGCTCAGGCCCTTGATGGTCGTCCATATCTGTCCGATCATGAGGTGCTGTGAATCACCTCTGGTCCGCTCAGCAGATTGGGTTATGGGGGAGTTTCTTCCTTCACGGAAGGAGTGATGACTCCTGGCAGGGTAGTTCGGTCCCTTGAAGGATGAGCTGCACCCGTCCAGGCAGAGTGGCTCAGGCCCTTGATGGTCGTCCATATCTGTTCATAGCATGTCCCCTATATAGCCGTTCTCAAATATCATGAGTTCTCCATTTAAAAATGGTCATATACCCATTCACCTTTTCTTTCTACATTATTATCCTAGTCGCACGATGCCTTCCAAGCGGAACTTGAGAAGAACGAAAAGGTAATGAGCATCTGCGTTTCCCGCTGAAATGGGCCATTACTAACACATGTCTTCCTGGCCCCATTCACGTTCTTTATCGTGCTCGCTACTTGCTACCTATTACTTTTCTTCATCCGTGGTACATGGGCTCTATGATTGATTACCTATTAGTGCGTTGAGAAGATTTTGTCGGCACATGGCAGATGGCCAATGCCCAAGCCACAGGCTTCCAAGTGCAGCAAGACTTGTTCCAAAACCTGTTGGGAAAAAGGAGTGCCGATACCTTGGATGATGGCCGCGGTGGGAGGGATATGCGCCAAGTGCGTCAACGAGCGACGGGTTCGCTGGTTTTTTTTTTTCAATCCCAGAGATGAGGCAGAGGCGAAGCAGCAGAAAATTGATACACGATTCCCTGCTGAGGAGAATGATGACGACAGTCCGTTACAGGAAGAGGAATCACAAAATATCGGTGATCTCGGAGACAACGATGCAGAACCGGAATCCGCTATCATGAAAGAAAACGATGAAGTGCGCAGTCTTACGCAGGTATTCGTTTGGTACTGTTCTCGTTATGCAAAATATACATGCTTACTCACTAAGTTCCAGGAGGAGGTGGAGCTTCGGAATAAATTGCGGCTATGTCGAATACTGCAACCGAAGACAACGGTGTTTACATAATGTCAGTACAGGACACACCAAAAAAGAAAGGCAGCCAAAACAAACGGCCTGATCCTGGGACGCCCTGTCCTGGATCGCCTTGTTCGGAGATGCGGGATGTTCTTTCAGTTGACCAACAATGTATTTGAAGATGCTACCGGGTGATAACGATAACATTGCGACAATAAACTTCAAATGGCAATTTGACGTTCCAAATATCTGTGCGTGCTGACGGCATGGGAGCTTGGTAGGCGAGAACGAGATGAAAAAGACCAGCTGCAGAAGGAGAGTAGATACGGATTTCTCGTGCTGTATTCATCCCCGCAGATCACGATAACAAATAAATCTGTCAATAAGATAGCGGAATGGTTAACGCACCGATCACCACCACGGTGTGGGGGCGATACAAGTTAGAAAAATTGAATTTGCAACAGAATAATTATCTTGATTGAAAGTTAGGAAAAAAAAAAAAAAAAAAAAACTTCGAACCTGACGTCAAATGTTTACTTTGTCTGGTTTTGTTGCAGCACGCCCCATATATACAATACAGTTTGAATATAATATCAGTTTTATATATTTCAATATAATAATACTTAACCCGGATCAGAAGGTAATAACCAAATAAAAGTTTTTAAAAAAACTGATGATTGTATATATCAACTAACTACATATTAAATAGATAGTTGACCGTCTTATATCAGTTTCATTCTGTCAGATGTTTCCACCTGATGCATGCTATCTCGTTGCTGCTGCCGTTGCTTCCAAGGTCTTTTTTTTTTTTTTTTCTT
>RBNK01001844.1:0-13180 GCA_003990785.1 Endogone sp. FLAS-F59071 | reverse complement strand
GGGGGGGTATTTATACAAATACTCCAATATATGAAACGGGTAGCCCTAGCTAAATAATAATAATAATACGAATCGTTAACATTGTACAAAAATACTCTGCGGGACGCGAATAATGTTCGCGCGATGCAATAATCGTTTGCGCGGCGCAAAAAATATTTCGCGTGGTGCGAACAAACTTGGCGCAGCGCAAAGAAACCTTACGCGGCGCACAAAACCAGTATATAAACGATTACATGTTACGGATAACTATTATGAGTTGTTCCGTCACAAGTCTGCACGTTTTTTTTCAACGGAAAATATTCCGGTGTTTTTTTTTTTTTTTTTTTTTTTTTTTTCAAAAATCAATACTTTATTCTGGAGCTCGTATTACCTTTCTCTAGCTTATCTACAAGTGACCAGGGCAGAATGGAATCTTGGAAAGTTGTTTGAGAAGCCATTGCCGTGCTTGTCAAGTTTTTCCTTTGTGACGAGAATATGTCTGAAAGCTGAAGATGAGAAGTTGTTGAGATCAGAGTACCCGATCACCGCTGGGTCATTGCCATCCTTTGTTCACACTGCAACACGTATATACAGTCGATACTATCAATGCAAAAAAAAAAAAAAAAAAAAAAAAAAAAAAACCATCTCTGCGCCCTCGAAAAATATGGTGTTTTACAACCGCAATATTAGCCAGTACTAGGCTTAATTACCCCATTCTACGGACCTGCATAAATACAACACTCAAACTACTCACATCAATTATTCCCAACCGTTTCCTCTCCTTGTTTTTCTAGCATTTCCTCCCTCACTGTTTCTTTACTCTCACTCCCGGCCCTTAACGTCTCCACTTCTTCCACATCACTTTTTCCAATCACATCCCCGATCTCACGCAACGCGGCTGCTGTCGCAGAGGACGAAGACCTACTCCTTCTCCTCTCATTTCCCTCCACCTTTTCTGTATCCCCATTCCCATCCTCGCTCGCCCCACGCCGTATCCGTGCCAGCTGCTCCATCACCGACCGCGTTAGCGACGAGTTAGCCCGCCCAGTGGACTTAAAGCCTGATGGTGCGGATACAGAAAGGGGTTTCAACGGCGGCGTGGGTGAGATAGCTGTGGATCCAGATGTCAAGGGTGGCGATGCAGTGCGTGGGCGAGCGGGGACTGGGGTATGGGTCGCGATGGTAAAGGGTGGTGGGGGCGGAAACTGTGAAAAGTAATGCCAAATCAAATGAAATTATTAAGGTTACTGATACCAAGAGGCAATAGAGGGCCATGAAAAAGGAGGCTCGAGAAGGATAAGCGGGACGATACAGACCTGTCGGTTGGGCTGGTTGAAGTGCATGGCCGCCCAGGTCGGATGGTCGCATTCTAGGCGAATTATCTTGTCCTCTAGGGCCTTGATCCGCTCGAATACTGTAAAAGGAGTATTACCCACTGTGTTTGTCGTAGTAATATTAAATAGTGAGAAATTAGGAACTATATAATTCAACGTATGATCCACGTTTCCGAACAAGAGGTCTGCCCCCACTACCGATTGTCTTCCCCATAGTAAATAAACAAACAATAAATTTCGAATCTCGCATCAAGCTCACCGAACCGCACGCACAAATGTTCCTCTAGATTTTTCAACCTCTCTTCCACTCCGACCGGCATCTCCGTTCCCTTTTCCCCCTCAGTACGCCTATCCCGCTCCCCCACGGCGGCCTTCCCTTGGGCAAGTGACCTGGCTAGTGGCCCATCCTCGTTGTTCACAATGTCAAATTTCATTTGGATGTTGCGGTTAATCTCGCGAGCATCCGTGCGCGCACATGTGATATCTGTGGAGGGAGGAGTGGATGTTGAGTTAGCCTTCAAAAGTGGAGAGGTAGAGAACAAAGAGGAGGATATAGATATGTTTACCATTTTCGCTCGGGTCCTTACGGCGGAGGAACTCGGCGCGGTTACTGGCGTCAATTTCGGCCTTTTTAACTTGGATAAAGGTATCGATGCGATGTTTCATCTAAAGCCGGTGGGCAGGTGATGTGTGAGGAACAAGATTAGATCCAGGCCGTTTTCATCACAAATAAAGATGTAAACAACCGTGTAATTCTTACCTCACCATTGGTGGCACGGATCTGTACCTGCTCTGGGTTCAGGTGTTCGGATCGGTATTTGGCCTCGGCCTCATCTGGCAGTGACCGCAAAGTGGGAGGCGTGTTAGGATTACCGAGATGCAGTGAGCGTGCCCCATAGCATGAAACAGCGTACCAATCGTATCTTCGATCGACGAGCGTTTTCGTTTCGCGGAAGGTCTTGCTGGAGTCGCCTCTGTCACCTCCGCCGTTGGATCGTTCGCAATAGCAGCATTATCAGCAAAACTTTCTTCTTCTTGGCTGGGTCTCTTCAGCTTCTCCTTTTCTATGGCTTCTGTGTCTTGCTCGAGGTACCTCTATGAGTGAACGGCGAGGGACAACTTAACACACTTTTGTGCAGATACGCTTCATAGAGGACAGGCAGGAGATACATACCAGCAGATTCTCGACAAGGTGTTCGATTTCATGCGAGAGCTTTTCGCGCTGATGCCTCGAGAGCACTAATAGCTCGGTATCGAAGGCTTTGCGAGTTTCTAGCAGGCCAACCTGAAGCGAAGGCGAAGGTGTAAAGGTGAGGGATTGGAGTGTGAGAAGAATAGGCCAGGCAGAAAGCGAGAGAGAGAGAGGCTTAGAATACCCTTCCTAGGAAACTCGAGATTTCCTTGTCCCAAGCTATAGGCTCTTGAGGCGAGTTGTTGGCATTAGGTTCGGGACCTTCGGCCATTGTATTGCCGCACGGAACGGAACAGGAGTGTGAGTGGCTGAGGCGTCGCTTGGTTCAATCCGTGACTGTCATTATTGCAAACTTTTCGATCACATTATTAGCGCGCCTAGATATGTAATGTACACTCTCTCGGAGGGATTATTATCCTTATTGAAAACTCAACATTCTTCTAATTCCTATTTTTTTAATTTTTATCTTGTTGTGTATCCTTTTTGCTGTAGGCATTGGGGATGAATTGCCGCAGTATCAAAATTGCCGCAGTGAAGTGACTAATTTTGTGTGTGACTAATTTGTGTGACTAATTTTGTGCGTGACTGCCTCAATTTTTAAGATATTTACTCACATTACTGCATTCAATCCATACCAAACCATGCCAGAGGAAACCAACGAGCAGTCAAACGATACTTTGTTCGAGAATATCGGCGAACAACAGCGTCCCACTGAGATCGAGAGCTATTGTGTGAACTGTGGAGAGAATGTACGCCCCTACCGCTAGCCTTATATTAACATATTCGAAATAACGACCCATTGGACGTTCCCAATAATTCGTCTTTCTCACTGTTCCATCCACGTTAATAGGGCACGACTCGTCTCCTCCTGACCCGCATCCCTCACTTTAGGTATATTATTTATTCTTCCCCCATCTCCTGCGCCATTCTTTTACTTTACCACCGACCTGACCCTTTCTTTATACGTAAATGGAAAATGGAAAAAAAAAAAAAAAAAAAAAAAAGGGAAGTTATCGTCATGGCCTTTGAGTGTCCCAGTTGCGGTGCGAGAAACAATGAGATACAGAGCGCTGGCATCATCATGCCACAGGGGCTAGTAGTGACATGCAAAGTCGATAACAAAGAGGTATGTCGGAACTTATCATATACGGCGATGGCGCTCAGTACATCGTCACATATCCCAATCTACGAAAACAATACCGCTCCAACTCACCTTCCTCATCCAGGACCTAAACCGTCAGGTCGTGAAATCCGAGTTTTCCACTATCCGTTTCCACGAGCTGGACCTTGAAATTCCAGCCAAATCCGGTCTGCTCACCACCATCGAAGGACTAATCTCGCGCGTGATCGATGACCTCTCGGCCGAACAGCCCATACGCAAGTACTCCGACCCGGTGATGCATGACCAGCTTCAGCAAGTGATCGAGACTCTGCGCTCGTACACCAGCACAGTAACACCCTTTACCATCTCTGTCGACGACCCAGCAGGCAACTCGTATGTTGAGAACCTTGTGCTACCGGCGGATGATCCCAAGCTGACGCTGCGGTTCTATCCGCGAACGCGAGAACAGGATGAGGCACTCGGGCTCCAGCCGAGGCCCGAGAGCAGAGCCGAAGCTGAAACCGCGGGTGAGGCCGTAGACGAGGTCGTCACAAAAGAGGATGGCGACGTCAATGACAACGAAGTATCCGATGTGATGTCGTTCCCCGCGCAGTGTTCGTCGTGCGGAGTGAATTCGGAAACCAGGATGCACGTGCTCGATATTCCACACTTCAAGCAGGTGGTGTTAATGAGCACAAACTGCGAAGCGTGCGGCTACAGGAGCAGCGAGGTCAAGGCCGGAGGAGCAGTTGCAGATAAAGGAAAGAGGATTATTCTGAAAATGGAAGAAGCAGATGACTTGTCAAGGGATATTTTGAAAGTAAGCTGCTTCATCATGTATATTTATTTTTTTACTACTTTTGAAGGAGAACAACATGACACATCTTACGGTTTAGAATTATTTCGTATTGGCGGTCATCTGATCTACAATCAACCTCTATCTCTAACAACGTAGTCCGAAACATGCCGCCTCTCTATCCCGGATATCCGTCTGGAGGTCACCCCCGGCACGCTCGGCGGGCGCTTTACAACGGTCGAGGGCCTGCTGAAGCAGGTGCATGATGAGCTCTTCCGCCGTGCGCCCTTCGAGTCGGGCGACTCAGTTGAAGAGGCAAAGCGCGCCAGGTGGAATACGTTCCTCGAGCGACTTGATAAGGTTGCGAACGGAGATCCGAGTATCCTGCCGGTAACACTCGTGCTGGATGATCCGCTGGGGAATTCGTATCTGCAGGTGAGGTTTGGTTTACGGGATAAGCGGTGTGGGTGAGAGGGAGTCTGTAGATGATGTGGGTTGAAAGGCAGTGGTCGCGCGTCCATATGAGTTGAAAGCTGCTAGTAAATGACCTCACCCTGAAATTTTTTCTGATCGTACAGAATCTCAATGCCCCCGACGACGACCCCAATATGTCAATCGAGCTATATGAGCGTGACTGGGAGACGAACGAAGAACTTGGACTGAACGACATTATGCTCGAGGAGTACGAGGAGGAAGCATCTGGGCCCACGAAGGAAGCATCTGAGCCCACAAAGGAAGCATTTGAGCCCACAAAGGAAGCATCTGAGCCCACAGAGGAGAACAAGACGTAGGGAATGGGGTAGGTGAAATGAAACTCCAATAGCGAATCCTCAAGTGCTGATCAGACTCGACGCCTTGCGAATTTGACACATGCGAAAAGGCAGGATGATGACGGCAGAGGAAATAGAAATAGTCGGTAATGCCTTCCTAGCTTAGTTCAATTTAAAACCGAATCTTGTGTGAAAACTTGTATTTGATATAGGTTTTATAAAATTGAGTATGGATTTGTAAGCATAAAGAGATTTGGTAAAGATATTAAACATACCGTTGGTTACAAACAGGTGGAAGGTAATTAATAAAAAGAACTATATATATTTTTTAAGGTAATTTACTTGTCAATCTACTTTCAGAGTTACCCTTGCACTAATAGCTTGCACTTCTTCTACCCCGCGTCCCAAAACTTGACGCCGGCCACTTCCTCCCGCTCCCCGCTATTTCGGTTTTTCAGGTCCACCTCTGTCTCTTCGATTTCAGAGGACAGGTTTCATGAAAAAATTCATAACATGAGCCGATGACCTTGACCTACTTTCATAGAGTTTTTCTATTTTATTTATTTTATTTTATTTATTTTTATTTATTTTTATAAAACTCATTTACCAGCACCATCGCAAACGCAATCATCCTGTTTCCTGTCCGACAGCACCTGTGGCACGTCGTCACCTAAAGGGGGCCCAATAACGGCTTATCATATAAACTACTAAATAGTTCTCTTAAAATAAAAAAAAAAAAAAAAAAAAAAGGAGCGCAAACATTGTTTATTACACGTCGAGTGGTTTTTTAATCGTTTCAGTTAGGTATATCACAAAAGATATTTGCGTTCCGAGGATGTTCGGAGGGGTTCCAGAACTTTTTACCCATCATATAAACACTTCCAGAATAATTCGTCAGAACGCAGAACGCGAACACGAACCAGAACACATTAGTCAGAACGCGAACACGTAATCATCGGTCCAGAACCAGTACGCAAGAGATTTTTGGCAAACGCAAACTAGAATTCATCAGTCGAACGCGTACGGGTATTACAATTTTATTCATTTATTATTTATTATCCACGACTTTATTTAGGACTTTTTTTTATTACGAAATCTCATCAGCTTTTTATTACTTTTTACTACTTTTTTTCTTTTTTTTTCTTTTTTCTTTTTCTAATTAAATTCTAATTACAATTCTTATTACAATTTTTATTACAATCTTATTACAACTCGTGTTGCCACCTCGCGTTGCCGCTGCCGCCACACACCACCACCACCGCCGCTGCCGCCGACCACCAAAAGCATTTTACTCTGCGCAATTCACAGTAATATCACGAAATTGATTGTCGGATTATAGAATAATATTTGCTAAACTAGTTAGATATTTGCTGCTCTGCAAGGTAGTTCGATGGATTACTATAAGAAGCAAATGGGTGGTTGTAAATGAGAAAGGAGGCAACTCACCTACACTCGCAATTGACGAGCTCCCCACAACCAGTAAAGAAATGGCGTTGCATGAGATTGATATTTATAGCAGCACATGAACAAGACAATTATAATGGAATACTTAACTAATCCGATCCAACTATGGAAAGGTCGGTGTCAAATAGATCCCTGTAAACTCGCTGTAAAACCAGTTCATTTGGGATTATTTTTGAAGGTGGACCAGTTTTCTTTTATCAAATCCACTTCAAGCGTCGTGTGGATGATGTGATGATGAATGAAGTGGATGGCCGAAAGAAATACAACTGCTACTTTCATCAAGAAAAAAAAAAAAAAGGTCCGTCGAGGCTGACCAACAATTCAGCGGGACGACAATTGCTAAACGATATTGCAATGCTGACATATCTGAGATTTGATGGCAAAAGCCCAAACGGCATCAGTGGATGGAAAGCGCTAAAGCCCTGCACGTCGGCGTCATTCCGTTTGACTTTTTGTGACCGCCTGCTACTGCGCCACCGCTACATACCCTCCCATAAGAACCATGAGAACCGAGCCAGAGAACCCTGCTTCCCCTTCCTCCCCTTCTTCCATTTCTAACTCTGCCGTGGATCCACCTCAGGATCTCGTTGGCTACGCCGACCTACGCTTCTGCTCGGACGTTATTCTCGAAATCCTTCCCGAGACCACCGATGCTTTCCCCCAGATCTACCATCTGCATAAATGCATCATCACCCAGACCTCTCACTACTTCCGCACCATGTTCTTGACCACCAGTCCCTTTGCCGAGCGTACTTCAGGTCGATGCGTCATCCATGTTGACGATCCTGTCGGTGCCCTCCCAGACATCGTGGACTTCCTTTACACGGGCCGCTTCCCCCTCTCGTACCGCAACTGTGTGAGCACCTATGCCCTGGCTGATCGGCTGCAGATTGACAGCTTGTGTAATTACGTACGAGCCTTCATGCGTACCGCAAACCTCCAGCCGCGGCACGTGTTTGACATGTATGTAGAGGCGAAAGAGCACGCGTACGACGAAACGATTGATCTCATCATCACGGAAGATCTACTGGCGAAAAGCATTTGGGGCTGGACGGACGACATGATCGCCGAGCTGCCGATAACTACGCTGTACCGCTTGATTGGGCGGCCAGACACCGACTGGGAGTCGTCCGAACAACAATTGTGTGTCATACTGCGCGTACTCGAGGATTTTTATCCACAGGGGTACTGCGAGAGCGAGACAATTCGGGAGGCTTTCTTCCTGCTTCTGCGAAGGGAGATGCCATTTGACAATGACAGCGACAGCGAGGTAGAAAAAGGGTCACATTTCACGTTGGAGGGAATGGTGAAAAAAGTCACCATGGAATACTTTCGGCGTTACTTTGAGAAGGCGGCGGCGGGATCAAAGCCATTGCCAATCACAGAGCAAGACCTCGACATGCTCGAGACGGATGCGGATGCTGTGGCAAAGGTATTGCATTACATCATATCGGTCAACGGCATCATTGAGAGATGGATTAACAAAGTGAACTTTGGCAAGCTGAGCGTAGAGGTGTTGGAGTTGGCCTTGGTCAATAAGGTAGTACCCAAGAAAATGGTGATAGACACAATCCTGCGTATTGTTTTTACTTCGGAGGATTTTGAACCGCCCAACAGTTTTTGGACGTAAGTTGTCTTTCAAGTTCGCATATGACATGTATTTCCTGCGCCATCCAAATATATCAGGAAAAAAAAAAAAAAAAGCTCACCAATGATTTAAACCATCTATACCCGCCCTCCTTTCCAATGACAGTGATAACGCCCCCCTGAACCTCGAATATCTCTTTGAAGAAGAGAGTCTTTTCCTCACGATAAATCACGCCCTTTGTTTTGAAAACATTGCCGAACTCGCCGACTTCTCGCTCACTCTAGCCTTTCCCGACCAAAACCTCCTTTCCCGAACCTGTCGAACCTGTCGAGCTCATAAAGCCATCCTCGCTTGGTCCTCAGGCTACTTTCTCGACCTCCTCCGTGCTCAATCCCCCTCTCTGGAATCCTACACCATCCATTTTCCATTGGGTACCCCCCCCGAAACTTTCACTGCCCAAGTCCTCCTCGACCATCTCTACAGCCGTTGCGACAGCCCCTACATCCCCGTTGCCATCTACATCCCAATAGCCTTCATCGCCAGCGAGCTCCGCGCCCCTGACATCTCTTACCGTTGCAGCCGTACGCTCAGGGAATACAGCATTGTTGATAAAGTAAGCGTGGCGTCCCTGCTATGGGAAGGTGGGTTTGCAACAGGCTCCGTACAATACGACACCTTTGTCTCCGCCCTATACGCTTCGCTTGTGACGGATCTGGCATCCAGATTTCGTTCCCTCTTCTCTATCCATAACGAAAACCACCCCAACCAACTATCCTACCTGCCGGACAAGTTAATACGGGATATGTTACGACACCCACAGCTGTTATTGTCATCGGACCAGTTGATGCAGCTGCTCATGTACTGGGTACCTCGGTGGTACCCTGGATCGATACAGTGCAACACGTGGGATACATTTACGCTTAAACCGATAGAGACTTTGGGGCCAGAACGCGAGGATGAGAGCGACAGGGTGAAAGCTGCTAGGCTTTGGTCGCTAGTTGACCTGCCTAGCCTGCCGCCACTCACGCTAAGGGAGCTGCTAACCGATTCGACGGCACCAAAAGAACCAGTGGTGAGATTACTGCTAGAGTATGTAAGGGAACGGAAGTCGGGCTGGGATTAATACACAGGGCGGTGGATTGAGGAGACAATATGGGCCTGGCATCCATCGTAATTGGAAAGGAAAATATACATGTTGGACGATGCTTTGTGATTACCTCATATGTACAAAAAAAAAAAAAAAAAAAAAAAAAAATTGAAGAAAATTATAGAATAAAAGAACGTAATATTGTGCATACAGCGACAAGCATTTTATATCCCGTCCAATATATCCAACAGCCCCCAATCCTCTCCTGTACATCATACTACCTTAGCCACGTTCGCGTCAATCACATCCTCTGCCATGACCGCCTGATTCCACCACTGCCACATTGATAACATAACCTCGAGCATCCACATACGCCATCTGACCGCCCACATATCCCTCAGATATCCCACCGACCTTGCCAGATCCGGTGCCCCCCCAAACAGCCACCACGCCTTCTTCCATGGCCCGATCCCTTCCATCATGCTCCTGCGCCGCGTGGACATTTCCTCCGCGGTCTCACACCATGACCCCATAATCGCGTATACCGCATTGACTTCGAATCTCTCTCCTTTCCACCCGCCAAGCTCGCGGTGCAGTGCATTAACCATGTGTGACACACGGAACACGAAGAGCATCTCGCGCGGGAGGTGCTCGAGAAAAACGAGTACATCGTTTATCGTCATGCCGATCTCGCGGGACAGCCGGCGGCGCGCAGCACGGCGGTCGGCCGCGGAGAGCTCGTGCCCCAGTGGCATGGTCGAGTCCGGGGCGCGACCCGTGAAGATGAAGGAGAGAGCAGGGGCGTACTGCCCCACGCCGAGCTGTGAGGCGGAGATATGGAGACCCACGGGGTCGTTCAGGAGGAGCGAGCGCCATAAAAGGCAGTAGCTGAGGCGAAAGGAAGTCGAGAGTTGACGGTAGAGGCCGTGGTCTAGGAGGACGAGCTGTGGTTGGTGGGTCGTGGGGTCGATAGAGACGAAAGCGTTCCCGGCATGCTTGTTGAATTTTAAGGAGGAAGAGTCAATAGTGGTTGATTTGGTTCGCTTGATTGCATGAATAAAAATGTACAAACTTACTTGTACAATTATTTTAAAAAAGTTAAGTATGTCAGAATAAATACCGGATCCCCATGAAAAACCCCATGACAGAATATCCTTTGGAAGCCAAATGGGAACATGAGTATGAGTATGTAGCATTCAATAAAATGCTGAATCTTGCAAACGATTAAAACTGAAAGTGTTATCAAGACTTACATCTCGGCAAAAACTTCTAACAACAATCTACCGACCCATCGAGGATCGATCCCCATGGCCTTGATACCTTCAACATCGTTGACCTTGACACCTTGCACAAACTCCATGGTGAGGACTGCGACCCAGATATAAATTAATGTTGTAGTGAGACATGACACATTTCCCAGAATAACACCACTTAAGCTACTATAAAGCAACCCTTCGCCAGCCATTCCCATTTGTGTATCCTCCCTTCCTTCTTCTCTGCTTACTTGCCTGCCACCACCCACCCAGCCACCCACCCACCCACCCATCATTTCTCACCTCATCCCAACTCCTCACCTCTCTTGGTCGTATACTCCCACAATATTTTGGGCACCTTGAGCTCGTGTTTCCTGTGCGCAAACCTATCTGCTGTCCTTTCGGCATTGCGCGCCTCATTCCGGAAGTCAAATTCCTTCTCCACGGTCTCACAAAACTCAGCCACGATCCATGAAAGCTCGAAGTCGGGAAATAGCTGCGAGGTCAAATCCGACAGTGTCTGCAGAGTCCACATATCGGTCGAGAAGAGGCGCGACACGTCTTCGTACTGCATTTTAACGGCAACGACGTTACCGGAGTGGGTCCGGGCTATGAGAAAAGCCAGATTAAGGGTAGTTTGTTAGGAGCTTTTTGTTGTGATTGATTGCAGCACGGAAAAATAAGCTCACCTCGATGCACCTGTGCGATGCTCGCAGCGGCGATGGGCTGCTCGTCAAATTCGGCGAACAAATCCCGAGGACCTTGGCCGTCGAACTCGGCCCTGAAGACGATTTCCATTTGATCCAGCGGACGGAAGGGCGCGCGATCCTGGAGGACAGAGAGGGCCTTGGTATACTCGACAGGGACCATAGGATTGAGGGAAGCAATGTGCTGACCTGCTTTGATGAAGATTCCTGCAGAGGTTTGATAATTTTCGGGCTGCATGTTTGAGAATGTAATTGTAATATATTATGGCAGGAAAAGTGGGAGAAGAGAGTACCGTACCTCCATTCTTTTTACAAAGATCGAGTATTCTCTGTGCACATCGAGCGTGTACGACCCGTCGCGCAGCTTTGAACTCCTCCGTACCGTAACCACAAGATTTGTATCTCAAGTGGAGAAGCTTGTAATCGGCTATGCAGGCGCACCTAATGTAATTGTATAATGGGATGCGAAATTAAAAGGGGGCATTCGGCCGATTGGAATTCGACCAAATTTGAACGTACCCAGTAGTGAATGTTCGGGTTGTTCTTATGGAACCATCCACGCCTATAGAAAGCCTCTCACGGTGTTCGGGACTCCAGAGTCCTGCAAGCGAAAGGCTTGCGAGGCCAACACCGACTCCCTTTCGAATCAAGTTTCTTGGGCGTTTCAAGGCACAAAGACGATTGATGCTGCGCCTAAAGGCCGGGCTCGGGCTGGAGAGCGAGCCAAAGGCCTTTGAAGTTTGTGCAGAAGGCCACATTATTTTCCTAGGGAGACGGACAAAGGACAAAGGCGAAGGGCTAAAATGCTACATAAAAATTTCGAAATTTCCTCACGTGGGGCGACAAATGCGGCCACCACGGGACCACAATGCGATTGGCCACCGCAATTTTCCCACGCTCCTTAAAAAAGCCACTCCTCTCCCCAAATTTTCTTCCTTTTACACTCCCCGCTCACCTACTCGCAATGGCCGACGAAACAAACCTCGCCTCCGGGATTCCTCTTGACCCCCTAAAGCTCTGGGAGCCCGCCCATCCCGAAAATACAAACATGGAAAGGTTCCGCCTCCATGTAAACACAAAGTTCGGCTTGAATCTCGGTAAGCCAACCAACCGCTCAAGGCCAACCTACCTGATCCTTGCTGAATCCTCGACCCACCTCATCTCCAATTTGAGCCCTTTTTGCTAGCTGACTACAGCGAACTTTGGCAGTGGTCCACAACCTCGACCGCCGATTTCTGGTCCGAGGTCTGGAGCTATACCGGGGTGAATTATTCGCAAAAGTGGGAAGAAGTCATTGACACCACTGTACCTATGGATCAGATCCCCGTGTGGTTCAAGGGCGCAAGGCTCAACTTTGCCGAGAATCTATTGTTGTGCAGGGATCCTGAGAAGGTGGCTATTGTTGCGACAGGTACGCTACAAGAGATTGTGGGGCGGTCGTGCGCCGAACAAATTCGGAACGATCGTAAGAATATCAACTTTAGCCAAGATTCAGATGCGTAATGCTGCCGATCCCCCACATTCCTCCTTTCAACCATTCAACCAGGCGAAGGTCAGATTTCCCCCCGCAAGATTACCTACGCCGAGCTTTACGAGCAAGTCCGCCTCGTCGCTGGCGCCATGCGCACCGCGGGCATCGTGGAGGGCGACCGCATTGTCGCCTATATCCCCAACTGCCCGGAGGCAGTGATTGCGATGCTAGCGACGGTAAGCATCGGAGCCATCTGGAGGTAGGTTTAGGAGGTGGCAGTAGTGGTCGGGGGATTATAATGAGGAGATTGAGGTCGTGTTCTACTATGAGTCATGCTCGAATGTTAAATCTTTGCATTTTGTATATTACTTCCTTATTAGCTCGACCTCTCCTGACTTTGGCACCACTGTGAGTGTCTTTTTTTTTTTTTTTTTTTT
>RBNK01001843.1:0-13183 GCA_003990785.1 Endogone sp. FLAS-F59071 | reverse complement strand
AGGACGGAATCATCAGAATGTGGACACCCTCTCATGCCTACCCTAATTTATCCGAGATCGACACCCCGAACCAAAAAGAATATACCTACCCAATGAACACTGAACTCTATAACGGATATTTGGATTATCTCAGTAACCTAACCTTTACTGGGACGATGAACGAAAACGATCAACGGCTTATACGGACAACGGCACTCAACTATTTTATCAAGAATAATATACTTTACCAACGACACAGAGGACAGACACGACTTGTAGTTCCTGAACACAAAAAGCAGATGGTTCTTCAGGCCTCTCATAACCATCAGCTGGCAGGACACATGGGCATAGACAACACGTATCAATGACTATCAGAAAAATATTATTGGAAGAATATGTACGAAGACATTAGAGAATATATCAGGAGATGCGACACTTGCCAGAAGAGGCACCGAGGAAAGGAGATCGAGACCTTACAACCGATTGTACCTGGAGGACCCTTCAAACATATTGGAATAGACATTGTTGGACCGCTACTAAGAACACTTAGAGGAAATCGATACATCGTAGTAGCAGTAGATTACCTGACCAAGTACCCCGAAGCAAGAGCCTTGCCCCTTGCAGATGCCCTTAATATTGCACCTTTTATCTACGAAGATATTATCTGCCGCCATGGAATCCCTTATGAAATAACCTCTGATCAAGGAACTGAATTCATTAATGAATTTATGCAGATATTGATGCAACACTTCGGGATCCGCCAGATAAAGACTACTGCCTACCACCCTCAAGGAAATGGACTCACTGAATGGACGAATCAAACTATCAAGAACACAATTGCTAAAGTAGTACAATCACAAGGAGGAGATTGGGACTTGTACCTGCCTTCTGCCTTATTTGCACTACGAACAATGAAACAGGAGACAACAAAGTTCACCCCTTTTGAGCTCGCTTACGGAAGAGAAGCTCATCAGCTGGTAGACCAAGTAATAACTACCCCAGAACCCAGCCACACCTCCTGGGAAAGGCAAATTGAGCATCATGTGACAAAGGAAATTCAAGAATTACACAATGTCTGAAACAAGGCAAGAGAATTTATTGCCATTGTACAGGATCGACAAAAGAAGAATTATGACAAGGAACACAAGGAAACCGAAAAATTAAAGATTGGTGACCAAGTCTTACTATACCGGAACATAGTAGAGTCTTTATGGTCAGCAAAATTAGACCCAAAATGGGAAGGACCATACTACATTGCGAGTATAAAAGGAACTACGTATCAGTTACGAAAAATGACAGGAATGATCTTACCCTATACTGTCCACCGAAACCGCCTTAAGAAATATCATGCCCCGCTGGAACAACTTCCATGAAGTCCGAGTCAGCCTGATTGAGGCCTACCGACATATAGAACCCCTGGAAGACCTTGAGGAGATAGAAGGATCGACCTTACAGAAGACTCGATCGATTGTATGTAACATTCAAAGGAGGCAACACTTAGCATGAATCAATGAATGGAAGGAATATTACTGAATCACACAACTCTGGGATGAAGAAGTTGAACATATCTGGAACCGGAAGGATAGAGAAATCTGTCAATGAGCCCTCAAAGGAGCACTCCCTGCCTATAACGCAAGAATGGCCGATCGGATTTATCAACTATTCAAGCACAAGCCTAGTGCTTTGAATCACTTTCGATGCAGCACACACCAACTAAATCAACTGACACAGAATGAAATGAATGAGCTAGAAGAAGAGGTAAAACAGTTACAAAGGGATTTCTCCGAGTTAGAACTGTATCTTGAAGTCTAACTCGCAGAAAGGAAGGAGATGTGACGGAACATTCTGTGACGACATACAATTTGATCATATGAGATCAAGTCATGTGACTCTCAACAATGTTGAGACCTTTAGCATTGTTGAGACCTTTAGCGTTGTTGAGATCCGCAATCACGCTATAACCTAAAATAGTATTTCGATCTGATATATTATTTCATCACCCAATTATGTTATAACCTGATATATCATTTATTATATCTTAGCCAATCAATTTGTACCTTATATTTAGCCGAGCCAATTAGAAATTCAAGTAGTAACCTGGGTAGCTGCCCGTATAGTACCTTGTAATTTCTTATAAATACCCCACTCGCAATTATCAATAAAATTCGGACTGCAACAAGCTAAGGAAGCTTACAAACAGACAACCCAAGGGATACTGAAGCCTTACTCAAGGAGTAAGCAATTGGATAGTTTCGAGATTCTAACAGATACACTTTATTCGATTGATCACACTTAATTCTTGCTAGTTAATACCTACATCGACACCCTTCTTAAGATGCTACCGCATAAACCGCTAAGACCCCTGAAACGTATTTTCTACACTTACTCAATATCAGAGTATTTCGCTGTTAATATATTTTAGTCTGCCACACTGCATACTACAAAGAGATTTCGACCAATTGAAACAGTTCCTTAATTTGTGAAACCTTTTAACCATCTTAAACCTTTTAACTATCTTAAATCTTTAACCGTCTTAAATCCATAACTTATATAACTCATTATATCACATAAATTCATAATTAGTTTATATTTTGAATAGCCAATAGTTTTTCAAGTAGTAACCTGGGCAGCTACCCATATAGCACCTTGAGAATTTGTATAAATATCCTTCAAATCTTTATTCAATAAACTTCAGTTCAATAGCAGTGCACACTCAAGATCCCTTTGAGAGCTAAAGATCTCACCCCTTCTACACACATCAAGAGCACTAAAGACTATAAGTCTGAAATTCACAATTAATAATCTTATAAAGAAACAAAGTACTTTCGATACCTTAGAAACCTTGCGACGTACTTGGAGATTTCTAAGTCTAATGCAGATTAGTATTATCAGACGCTTCCTCACAGGTGGTTTAGAAGAAACCCCCTTACATGATGGCTCCTCCTGATAGGTTGAAAATATAACCCGTGGTTGATTGTTATGTGTTAATATCTCCTCCCCAGTTAGCATCACTAAAACCGATCAGTCTTAGATCCTAATCGTGTTCAAGGCACAGCTTATAATTGGCTGTTCCTTTAATATATCTTAATAATCATTTGAGGGCGTGGTGATGTTCTTGCATTAGATTGGCCAAAAATTGACTGATGATGCTGACAGCAGCAGCTAGATCAGGTCTCATCCCGATCATCAAGTACATTATGCTACTGATCATTTGTTGGAATAGATTTTGATCTGCGGATTTTCCCCTTTCAGCTTTGAGGTGAATGGATAGATCAAGGAGTGTGCTGATTGGCTTGGCATCCATCATATTAAACCTTGTAATAATTTAATTAGTGAAGTAGCTTTGATCAATTGTGATCGTGTGTGTTTTTCGATCACGCATGACTTGAATACCCAGAAAATGTTTAATTTTGCCACAGTCCATCATATCAAATGCATTGCTAAGCTCCGCCTTGAATTTGTTTATCATTTCCATCGAATCAGCCAGAATTAGTAGATTGTCGACATATATGGTAATAATTATCATCGATTGATCATCTTGTCTTCTTCTTAGATAAATACTGTGATCTGATTGTAGTCTTGTAAAATTTGATTGGCTGAGGTAGTTGTCAATCTTCTGATTCCACATACGAGATGATTGCTTTAGTCTATACAATGATCGATTAAGCTTATACACAGCTCTCAGTGACAGCTCCAATTGGTCAATTCCTTCAGGTACTATCATGTAGATTTCTTCATTAAGATCGCCATTCAGGAATGCAGTTTTTATATCTATTTGGTGAATTTCTAAGTTTAGGGTTGCACCGATCGATAAAAGTGCCCTGATTGATGTGAATTTCACCATGAGAGCAAATATTTCATCGTAATCAATTCCTTGCTGTTGTGAATATCCCTTGGCCACTAATCTCGCTTTGTACCTGGCACTGATCCATCAGTGTTGAGTTTCTTTTTAAATACCCATTTGCATCCAATCGGCTTACGTCCCACAGGCACCTCAGGTACAATCGTCCATGTATCATTATTCTTAAGTGATTTATATTGAAATTTGATCTTCGAATGTGTGTTTGGAGTAAAGAGCACACTGGCTTATGAAGCCAATATGCGTGTATTTATTAATGCTAAATTATGATTGGTCGATACAAAACAAAGATCATCTAAGCCACGATCGAGTGACGTACAATCGATCATTGATGGGAGAGAGAGAGATATAATAAGCTAATAATTTCAACACTCCCCCTGCTTGATATATCTCGATAAAAATAAATAAATAAAAAATAAAAGAATAAAAATATTTAGCTGTACATCACAAATGGCATCCATGAAGTACATTTACTGCAAATAACTATATATAAAATACTACTTGAGTGATAAGGAAGACATGATAAAGAACATAAAATTTTTTTTAAAAAAAATGTTAGTTACGTAACCCTATTTTTGTGATCAACATTTCAAGTCTGGGTCGTGCAAGTGGCTTGGTTAATGCATCAGCAATCATTTTATCTGTTGCCATGTAAATGATATCTATCACCTTTGATTTAACTTTCTCTTGAATAAAGTGATGCTGAATGTCAATATACTTTAATCGAGCATGATTAATTGGATTTTTGGCGAGGGCGATTGCTGATTGGTTGTCTTCAAATAAGGTTGTTGCACAATTCAGCAAATATCCTAGCTCATCCAATAGGGTGCATAGCCAAATAGCTTCTTTCATTGCATGTGCTAATGCCATATATTCTGCCTCAGTTGTTAATAGGGCAATGGTTGCTTGGCATTTGCTTAACTAGCTGATGGCTCCTCCTGATAGGTTGAAAATATAACCTGTGGTTGATCATCATGTATTAATGTCTCCTCCCCAGTTGGTATCACTGAAACCAATCAGTTTTAGATCCTGATCACGTCCAAGGCACAGCTTATAATTGGCTGTTCCTTTAATATATCTTAATAATCATTTGAGGGCATGGTGATGTTCTTGCATTGGATTGGCCGAAAATTGACTGATGATGCTGACAGCAGCAGCTAGATCAGATCTCGTCCCAATCATCAGATACATTATGCTACCGATCATTTGTCTAAATAGACTTTGGTCTGCAGATTTTCCTCCTTCAGCTTTGAGTTGATTGAATGGATCAAGAGGTGTACTGATTGGCTTGGCATCTGTCATGTTAAACCTTGTAATGATTTGATTGGTGAAGTGGCTTTGATCAATTGTGATCGTGTGTATTTTTCGATCGCGTATGACTCGAATACCCAAAAAATGTTTAATTTTGCTACAGTCCATCATATCGAATGCATTGCTAAGCTCCGTCTTGAATTTGTTCATCATTTCCATTGAATCAGCCAGAATTAGCAGATTGTCGATATATATGGCAATAATTATCAGCGATTGATATTGATTGTCTTGTCTTCTCCTTAGATAAATGCTGTGATCCGATTGTAGTCTTGTAAAATTTGATTGGCTGAGGTAGTTGTCGATCTTCTGATTCCACATATGAGGTAATTGCTTTAGTCCATATAGTGATCAATTGAGCTTACACACAGCTCTTGGTGATAGCTCCGATTGGTCGATTCCTTCAGGTACCATTATGTAGATCTCTTCATCAAGATTGCCATTCAGGAATGCAGTTTTTATGTCCATTTGGTGAATTTCTAAGTTCAGGACTGCACCAATTAATAAAAGTGCCCTGATTGATGTGAATTTTGCCACAGGGGTAAATGTTTCATCATAATCAATTCCTTGCTGTTATAAATATCCTTTAGCCACTAATCTCACCTTATACCTGGCAACCGATCCATCAGTGTTGAGCTTCTTTTTAAATACCCATCTGTATCCAATCGGCTTGCATCCTACAGGCACCTCAGATACAATCGTCCACATGTCATTATTCTTAAGTGATTTAAGCTCTTGATTGATCGCTTCCTCCCAAAGCTTTGCATCAGGTAGAGAAATTGCCTCCTTGTAGGTCATTGGGTCATCGGTCGATTCAATTAAATTAGCTTCTGACATGCGATCTTGCCAAATTTGTAGAGCTTCTATATCTATCAATTGTTCGATTGGCTCCCAGGTGTTGTCGTTATCATTATAGCCTAGCCATTTAACCAGATATTGCCTTTTCTCATCAATCTTGCATTCTCCAATGATTGCTTCAATAACATATTCTTGATCTTCTGGATTGACGATTGTTGGGAATTTTAATATAATAGATTCATCGAATATGACATCGCAGCTGATCTCTATTCTCCTATTGGTTGGATCCCAGAGCCTATATACCTTCTTTTCGTCATAATAGCCAATCATTTTAAGCTTTTTGGATCGGAGCACCAGTTTCGACCTTTTTCCCTTGCGAATATGCATATACGCGTCAGCCTATATGATGCACAAGTTACTGATATCAGGCTTGTAACCATGCCATAATTCAAATGGTGAAGCACTCTCCTTATTGGCTCACATTGGCAATCGGTTGCGTAAATATGTAGCACTTGCAGCAAGTTCCGCCCAAAGTTCATCAGGTATGCTGGCAGTAATTTTAACTGCCTGGATTGACTCCATCAATGTCCAGTTATATTGTTCGGCTACACCGTTTTGTTGTGGCATGTCCGGTGTCATCATTTCGTGATGAATTCCGTTTTTGATTAAAAATTCGCGCATCTCGGTGTTTACATACTCTCCTCCTCCATCTGATCAGAGAATTTTGAATTTTCAGCCTGATTGCATCTCGGCGAATGCCTTGAATGTCCAGAATTGATCAAATGTATCACTTTTGTTGTCAATAAAATATGTTGTGATGTAGCAAGTGGTGTCATCAATGAAAGTTAATATATATTTTGCTCCACTGACTGATGGCGTAAGCATCGGCCCGTACAGATCTGTGTGCACCCTTCTAATAGGCTTCATTGATCAATTTTTCGTGTGTCCGAATGGCTTGTGGTGCAACTTCGCATGTTCGCACATGGTGCATATTTCAATTTGTCCGGTCGACAGCCGTACATCTTCGAGCTCTGTAACAAATTTATTGATTGATTGCAGAGTATTTCGGCTTGGATGACCTAGTCAGTGATGCCATAATGTATAGTCATTGATCTTGGAATCAGCAATGTTTGCTTCTAGCTCTAGCTTTGGTGATGTTGATAAATGAAATAGGTCACCATCGGCTTGTCCGATTTTAATTTCCTTGTGATCTGTGCTAATTTTAATTACTGATCTGTCACTCTTGAAAGTTATGTTATTTTCGTCACGTGTCAATGCCTATACAGATATTAAATTTCTGGTGATCTCTGGTACATATAAGATATCCCGTAATTTCAGCTCATTGTTGAGCTCAATTGTCCCAACATACGTTGTATGTAATTTCTCGTTCCCTGCACACATGACCAAGCTGTTGTGCTCAGCCACCATCTCGAAAAGCTCCAATTGGTTGAACATATATTGTGTGGCGCCCGAATCGATGATGGCGCCAATCGCCAGATTTGCTTTGGCTCTTGGTTTAGTCTTTTCTTTTTCTTTTTCTGTTTTTACCCAATTGTTGAATTTGTTATATTGAAATATTCCATATTCTCCCTCACAGACATAATACTTCCGAGGGTGTCCCCAAAAATTCCCACCTAAATTGGCTCCGCGATCGCCGCCTTGGTCACCTCTATCGTTATGACCTCCTTGATTGTTTCCATTATCATTGTTATAGCCTCGGCTTCGTCCGACACTTCCGCCTCAGTTGTCGTGACCATTGCCTCGGTAGCCACCTCAGTTGCCACCTCGGTATCTACCTCGGTCGCCGCCTCAGTAGCCGCCTCGGTCTGTTGTGTAGGCTTTGTCATGCCTTTGTTTATTATCCGGGTCGAATCTGATGCATGTGAGTTGTAAAGCCTCCAGCATTGTCAGCATATTCTCCTATGCAAGTATTAATTCCCGGTACCTGGGGCTTAGACCTCAGAGATATTGTGGTATAGCTTCTGTGTCAGTCATATCTTCGATTTGCACTATAATTCGGTTGAATGCGTCATTATAATCTTTGATCGATCCTTTTTGCTTCATCATCGCAAGCTTATTGTGCATTTGTAATAATTGCTCTATTGGTGCGTATTTTTGCGTCATAGCCTCTTTAAGCTTATTCCACAAATCAAATTCTCCCGATGTGTTTACGTACCTCTGTAACTACATTCTAGCATTGTCTGTAATTTTACTGATGGCTGCATTGACTTCCTCCTTTTGTACTGATAGATTGGCACTGGTGATAAATTGCTCTATAGCATCAAAGTAATTGAACAATCTGGGTGCACCTCCTGATCCATCGAATTTGTTGATTGATCTCAGGTACTCCTTCACTAGATCATTAAGCTTTGTTGATGTTATTGGTGATGGTGATGGTGATTGTGGTATGTTGCCTTCTGTAGCTGTGTTCTGATTGGTTGGCACACTAGGTGATGCATTTGTTTTGTCGATTTTTGCCATCAATTCGCCCATTAGGGTTGCCAGCATATCTAATTTATCTTCCTGATTTCTGATCATTGTAGCCATCTGTTCCTGTCGATCGAGGCTAAATGCAATATTGCTCTGATGGTTGCTATCCAATCCTTCGTCGTCATCAAGGGTTTGATATCTGTTATCTGTTTTTGATTTAGACTGCAATCTTGTCGATCTTGTTGCTAATGACGATGATGTGTATAGGTTGTCCATTTCGTTGTATTGTGTCGTTGAAAGAATGCTATGTTATTATGTGTTGTTTATTACATTGCTTTATTGTAGTATCGTTTGTCGCATTGTTTATTGCATTGTTTAACACATTGTTTACAATGTTAAATAAACACTTATAGTAATCGCAGTTATAATTGCATAGATGCTATGATTGCGTAGATCTCAGGTTGTCGAGCTACAATTCGAGTAGCTCGGGGCTCATAACCTATTGAAATTTGATCTTCGAATATGTGTTTGAAGTAAAGAGTACACTGGCTTATGAAGCCAATATGCATGTATTTATTAATGCTAAATTATGATTGGTCGATACAAAATAAAGATTGTCTAAGCCACGATCGAGTGACGTACAATCGATTATTGATGGGAAAGAGAGAGATATAATAAGCTAATAATTTCAACATATCTCTCTTATCAACGATCAATTGTTACGTCACTCAATCATGGCTTAGATGATCTTTGTTTGTATCAACCAATCATATTTTAGCATTAATAAATACACACATATTGGCTTCATAAGCCAGTGCACTCTTTACTCCAAAAACACACATTTGAAGATCAGTTTCAACAACCTTTCTGATACCAAGAATTGACAACATCTTTTCAAAAATACCAATCTATGTAAGTCTCTATACAACCCTTAACATGACTAGTGGATATTATCAAATAGGACTTGATGAAGAATCATAAGAAATCACCTTCTTCATAACTCTGCAGGGCTATTGGAAATATTTACAAATACTATTTGAACTCAGGAATGCCTCAGAAAGCTTTCAGAAAATAATGACAAAGATATTTGGAGACCTTGTAAGAAAAATGCTGCTAGTTTACATCAATGCCATCATGATATTCATAGTAATATTCCTAAACTACATCAAGGTACTATGTAAAGTATTCAACTGAATGAGAACTAAAGGTCTTTATTTAAAACCAAAAAAGTATATATTTGCTATTGAAAAAGTTATGATGCTTAGATACATTATTGACAAAGAAGGAATCTGAACTGATCCAGCCAAAGTAGAAGCTATCACTAAATTCAAATAACCTATGGATTGAACAGAGATGCATGCTTTTCTAGGACTGGCCTTGTACTACTATCGATATATATGCAATTTTGCAAGTTTGGCTGAACCTCTATACAACTCTTACAAAAAGCTATAATTGAGTAGAAATCGATGAAGATTAAAGTGAACTTGAGTAAGAGGTACTCAATGTATTAAAGAAGGCTTTAGCAACTACACTTGTATTGGTAAAACCAAATTGGACCAAGCTTTTCAAACTGTATATAGATACAAGTGCAATAGGGGTAGGAGTAATCTTTTTGCAAAATGATACTAAAGGCTTAGAATAAGTAATTTGTTATACAAGCAGAGAAACCTATAGTGCTAAGAAGAATTACAAATCAAGCAAATTAGAGTGCCATACAGTTGTATAGGCAGTCAAGTAGTTTAGATACTATCTTATTAGACAACATTTTAAAGTCATTATAAACCATTCAGCACTCAAATAGTTATTCAACAGACCTGATCTAAGTGGAATGTATACATGGTGGATTATGATACTTTAAGAATATGATTTTACAGTAAAGTTCAAAAAAGGGAAAAGAAATCAAAATGCTGATATATTCAGCAGAATACCATTATTGAATACCTAAGGCGAGGTGCAGTAATGAATATAACACTATACTATGATTTGGTAATTTGGTTGACAAGAAGAGAAATTAGAGAAGATATGGAGGATTGGATAAAGAATATTTTATTAACTGTAGGAAGATAGTATGAAATTCAGAACAATTTATTATATTGAAAAAAGGAGAGATATATTATTCCAGTAATTCAAGAGAAGAATATATCAAACATTTTATTATTAGAGCATAATCATTCATTATCTGGACACATAGGCTAGGACAATACTTTATACCAACTTAGAGATTCAGTATGGTAGCCTAGAATGTAAGATGACATAACTAACTTTGTACAAAATTACAATATATACTAAAAATGAGCAAGAGCAAAAGATATACTTCGATCTACTTCTGCAACCATTAAGGCTGAGCCATTTTCACACATCAGGATAGATGTTATAGGACCTATGCCAGTAATATTAATAGGAAAAAGATATATCATTTTACAGTTGATTTCTTTATAAAATATCTAGAGGCAATAGCAGTTGAAGATATAGACATACAAATAGTAGCTAAGTTCTTACATACTGACATTATTTGCCAGTACAGAGTACTGAAGAAAATAACTAGCGACCAAGGCATGGAGTTTTTGAATAAACTAATTAGGGAACTTGAGTGGACTTACTATATAAAGCATATTTAAATGATATCATACCACTCATAAGGAAATGGTTAGACTATGTATTAACCAGATGGTCAAGAATATTCTAGCAAAAATTATCAATCAAGAAATATCATAGGACTACTATCTTGATAGTACTCTTTTTACAGTTCGAACTATTTGTTAAGCATTAACAAAGTTCAGCCCCTTCAAGCTTGTATATGGGAGACTGCTAAACTGAGAGTTCCACTATCCTGAAAAAGATATTGGAATATATGATGATCAATTATGGGTTTATATTATATAAGACATTAGCAGATTACAATTAATCCAAAAAAAGGTATCCATATTTATTGACAAAGTATAAGAGAGACAATGAACAAACTAAAATAGGAAAGCAAATATGACCCCTTTGCATATCGGAGATCAAGTTCTTGTATACCAGAATATCATAGAGTCATCATGGTTAGCTAAATTACAACTGAAGTAGGAAAGACCATACTATGTACAAGCTATAAAAGAAAGTACAATTTGGCTTAGGAGACTCAATAGTTCTATCCTCCCTACCCCAGTCTACTGAAGCAAGGTTAAGATATACTATACCCAACAAACACAGCCCAAAGAAAGATGTAGAAAAAGCAATGAAAGAAGCCCTGATGAAGGGATCTGAGACCATTAACTGGATACCTCTCAATCAAGAGGAAGACCTCGAAAAACTCCTTCTACTTAGCCAGCAATACTATAAGTGGTTATGCCATCAAAATCATGCAACCAATGCTACAATCTGGTTCCATTAAGGATGAGCTCAAAGTCTGCATTGCAAAAATAGAAAGCAAGAAATGATACTATCCAAGTTCATGAAAGATATAGTTAACAAGATCTATATACTTTTCCTAGGCTACAAATAGCTCCTTTCAGGATTCTATAGAAGAACTGTTGATATTTCCAAACTGACTTTTGCTGAAATTGCTCAAATCTGCCAAGCTATAGAAGAAGAAATTACTCTGTTACCCTTTAGTTTTAAGAATGAAACATTCCTAGTTGAGCCCCCAGATATAACGACCAACCCCCAAATTGACTGATTTTTATGAATTTTATACTATGTTTGATTTAGGAGTTACCATAACCTCTTGCCCCCTTTTATTTTTAGTTATTGATAACTTTTATTTCTGCTTGATGACTTTTATTTCTACAAAATGCTACTGCCAGAGTCATTATATATACTTCACAACAATTGGATTGTATTTTCATAGCGAAGTCTTTATTAGTTGTTCTTTAGCCTCTCAAATTTATATAAATACCTCTTCTATTTCTATCTAAATAAATCAGTTTATACAGAGTCTTAGAATATCTCAATATCAGTTGTAGTAAAGCCTAAAGAGCACATCATGAAGCTGTAGTAAGAATGCACAAAGAGAGATATCACATCTGACACTCTGAGCATTCTCACTTAGTATACATGCACAAATGACTGATTATTAGTACATTTGTTATACTATCAACCTCCAGCCAGAAAATAAATTTATATACAAAGCAATGGAGGTAGCATCAGTTGAGTCTTCTAGACTATAAAGAGCCAAAATTTGACATCCCTTTAAAGGAGAGCTGAGTGTGACCTCCATATTCATCAAGATTCCAAAGCAATTGACAAAGTCATGATTCTTGGCAGAGACACCATAGAAGTGATATTTGATAGAGTCTTTGACCTGGACAGCCTGAGTTGGATTTATTTGTACTTTATAGTATTCTGCAGAAGGATATCAAAGAATTTTAGAGGCTTTTGTTTCTCAAAAGGAAAGAGAACAGCCTTTGATTCTGTGTGCAACCACATTAATATGAAGAAGGAAAAGATCCAAAGCTTACCTAAGTGATTATTATCTCTAAGAGAAGAGCCAATGATCGAATGTCCATGCTCAGTAGTGACCGATCTGTTTATCTCAACTTGGTTTCCAGTGAGGTTGGCGGTCATCTTGAAACGTTTGCAGGCTCACAAACAATAATGCGTCGTATTTTATTTGGACGCCCGGTTCTGTGGTTCTGTCATTTTGTACGCAGCTGACTTGTATAGTGTAACCAAATCAACTGCGCACATTTAATTAAGCCACGAACGCTTTTTCTAAAATTACATAGGATTATAATGCGGCAAAAATAATATTCCTTATTCAGCGCCGACAATACGTTTATTTGTCCAGTTTTGATCTGACGGTCCATACTTTCTTTTTTTTTTAAAAAA
>RBNK01001842.1:0-13187 GCA_003990785.1 Endogone sp. FLAS-F59071 | reverse complement strand
TTTTTTTTTAAAAAAAAAAAAAAAGCGCATAAGTAAATAGGGTATTATTATCGGGGATTGTGCAAAAATAAAAATCAATAGAAGTTCCATTTGAAAGGCAATCATGAGAAGAAGAAAAAAAAAAAAAATTATAATAATATCATTCAAATTGAAATTTCATAGGCGAAAGTGATCGCTAATCTTTAGATTTCGTTTTGAAAATCAAAAGCTGTGCAAAGTTGCGCAAACTTCCTACAATCGGAAGTTTACGGTAGATGTGTCTTTTTCGCAGATAAATATGCTTAACGTAGTGTCCTTTGAACAAGGTTCTATTTTTTGTCTAAGCAATACAGTAATTATAAATAACATTTATATTACAAATTTCCCGTCACCACCCTCAAAGTCCAACAGTATTATTAATTGCACTTTGTACTGACTCCTTGATAACATCGTAGCCCCAAATTATCAACTCCTTTTCCTTGTCCTTCTCCGCTCCTTCGCCCAAAAATTCTGCCTTTTTCACAAAATGATGCAGGAAGAATAATACCCCCTGAGCCAGAGTCGGCAAAGGCGCGACCTTTAAAACTATATCCACCAGAGCCTTCGCGTCCCTCCTGCCCGTAACCTGCGCGCGGGTCTGCGAGTTCGTTATCACATTGGCGAAAAACAACTGAAAGAAGAACCGCGACGACGGGCGTAGAGTCGTAAAATGGACGGTCTTGAGAATCACCAGGGAAAGCGCGTGCTCGGAGACGAGCCACGCGTAGAACTTGGCGAGATTGACGCTGCGACGGAGCGGGACGGAGGGGGCGTCGGACGCATGCAGAGACTCGAGTGACTTCACCTTTTCGAGACCTCCCACATCCGCTTCGCCCATTTCCCGTAAGAAGTCCCAGAGGCAGTACTGGAAGGTGATTTTGAACGAGTGGTTATGTCCACAGAGCCGGTTTGCGATTAGGGCATAATATGGGTTGTGTGTTTTTTCCTGTATGCAATAAAGCTATTGTTAGGGAATACATAGCGTAAATCAAATGACCAGAGCTTGCAGATGTACTCACGTTTCCAGCGCAATGTAAAATCACTCTCGCAATCTCTCGTTCCTGTACCTCGGTCAGATTCAACTTTAGCAGCCTTTCGAAGGCATCAATATAATCCTTATAAATGTAAAGGCCGGGATTTAGCATCGTTATGGGTAACGTTCATCTCTCAATGGTAGAGGAAGTCATGGATAGACACCTCAGTTATCAATAAAATACTCACCTCACTGCTCATCAGTACCACGAAAATGCTCCGCCTCACATCCGTATTCATTCCCTGTTGTCGCGCAAGCTTGACGAGTGCCTCTGTTGCGGATGTATTCTTGATCCCCTCACTCGACGATGTGCTATGCTTGGACTCAGTGCCAACCATGTTGTCGCGCCATGACGAGCCGACAAGCCACCATTTGCCTGTATCGAAGGGGTATATGTTAAAAGGTAATTTCGAGGCTGTCGATATATGCATTCAATGTCCCGGAAATGCACATAGAATCGAAATATTAGACTCCTGCATGATACCGGGTAGCAAATCCTTACCCTTAGTTTCCACATTCCGGATATCATTGAGGCTCACGCGTAACGCTTCTGTACTATGCGTTGAGCGTTTTTTGCCCAGATTGCCGAGAAACTTCGTCATTTTCAGTAGCGTCTCCTTGTCACCTTGTGAAGTAGCTGCCGCAGTAGATTTTACCTTGTTATTCTTCAAATTCGCAATCGTCTCCAGCATGAACTTGTGGCGAGAGCTGTTCCAACAGTGCAGTATTATTGAGAAGAATGACCCTGAGGATGAGTTTTTTTTTTTTTTTTTTTTTTTAATATGCGGAAAATCCCAGTAAATCAAACAAAAGAATATAACATTTACCTTAACAACTTTCGATCTCGCTTGGCCGTTTCCGTTTGTATGCTTTGGATGATGTCCTTCAATGCGGTGGGGTCGTCCTGACGGAGCTCCGTGCCTGAGGCTTTCGGCCAAACCGAAAAAAAAAGAGAAAGAGACAAAGCATTTAATAAACCAGAACAGTTATTGTTCATATAAAAATATAAGGCCAGGATGTCAAGTCAACAGGACTAATCAGAATGGCAATTTATCGACAGGTATGATTCAGCTGGTACGGATTAGTCATCACTTCAGTCCTGCGTGTTAGCAATTGACAGCGCACCCGTTGCTGCTCTATTTCTAGCCAAGAAATAACTCGAACGTACCTCGTATTACCCTCAGTAGCAGTTCGACGCTCGGTTCGTCCAGCTTCTCGATGAGCATGCGCACTAGATCATACACGAGCACGCAGGACACCACCTGAAAATTATAGAGTTCTGCCACCAATGTTATGAGATTCTTAGCCTCTTTACTGCCTGGCGGGTCATCATCGCCGATCGATAAAGACGATGAGAAGGTTAGGGAGCGAAAGTGTTGTTCGAAGGACTCGATCATGGTTTGGACAAAGTGAGCAGCTAAGTTAAGGAGAGAACGGATATCATTAGACCAATATCTCCAAGTGACAGAAATTAAGAGCGATATAGAATGTAATACCTAAACAATTCATTCGACAGACAATAGAAATAAAACTTGGGTAGATTTTTTTTTTACCAAACTCAACACCGACCAGCCGATATAAACTCGCAACGACGACAGCATATAGGATCACGAAGGAGTCGAGTAGGTTCGTCTTTTGAGAAACAGTTGTGAGGATCATGGTCGTAATTGTCGACGTTACGTCTACAGATGAACAAGGCCACAAAGTAATATTGCGATATTGAACGTATCGAGGGAAAGAGAAGGTTAATACATGATCGACGATTGACATGTTGATTATCGAGAAAAGCATGCATCCAACCACATTTCTCAAAACATTCCACTACTAATCATTCACCATTTTTCGTACTTGGTGTTTCACGTACCATGCCTAGGATATAATTGATAGCACTTATCAATCTCCATTAATATGCTCTCCATATTGCTCTCACTGAGCTTGTTGAGTAAACCTTGCAATTGTTTTTGCAATCGAATTTGCTGCTCTGACTTGGTGGTTGGAGCAGAGCGTAATTGCGGTGGGACATAACGATTTGTTGTGGAAGTCAATGTGTCGGTAGTAGATGGCTTCAGGACGTCTAAATGGGAATAGTAATGATCGTATATTAGTAAAAATACGTGTATAAAACTCAATTGGAACAACAGCAATTTCATATTGTCCTTGCCTTCCGCTTTCTCCTCTTTGTCGCTTTGGTCGTCACCGTCATCTTCTGATTCACTATCAAACAATACATCTTCGTCCTCTTCTATCCTATTCGTAGGCTCGTCGTCATCCTCGTTTTCATCATCCTCGTTATCACCCTCGTTTTCATCATCCTCGCTTTCGTTATCCTCTTCATCTTGTCCGTATTCGAGATCGTCTATAAGGTCATTGATCCCCTAAAAATCATCAATGGAAATTTCGGATAATGAATCAGCACAAGATCAAACACCAAAGTCTGAGTAAAAATCTGTATATACCATAACTAGATTTTCCTACCTCCTCTTCCTCTCCATCTATATCACTATCCAATTCATCATCATCATTACTACCCACTTCCATTGCATCTAGCTTCCTCCGTCGCTTATCTCCTACCTCAACGTCCTTTGCCTTATCATCTACCTTCGCCATCGCTTTTATTTTATCTACCTTGCCATTGTTCTTGTTGTTCACCGGTTCCCCACTGTCATCCAATCCCTCTAACAAATCCGCCAAACCCTCCTCTTCCCACGTCTTGCCAAACCGCTTGCTCTTCTTCTTCATGCCCAGCTTCTTCTCCCAATTCTCAATATCACGATCGTCATCCTCAAAAGCCTTGCTTGAGAGACTTGCGGCCGTCGCGTTCGATGAGACTAGGTTGGAAGCCTGCAAGAGTGAGAAGAACTTGGGGTTTGAAACGGACAGCTTCTCGAGCGCGCGGGCAGAGACGTCAGAGTCTTGAGTCGAAGTGGTAGTCTTTTTCGGAGATGGTTTGCTGCTCAAAGAGGACGTAGTCTTGCTGGGTGACGGGGTTGCGCTGCTTACAGGAGCTGCTGGCCCGGTCTTTTGGCGCTTGTTGGGTGACGAGTATTGGTGATCCGAACACAGGTTCTTCGGAACTAGCATGTGCCGCCTCTTCTTATCTATCCTCAACTGTTTCCGCATGTCCTTGCGAGATTGTGCGCGGTTCTTGAAACGAACTTCAAATTTCCGTTCATCCTCCGCTATAGCGAAGAAACAATGCGGTGAGCTTGGGATGCGAAGAGGCTTAGAACAGGGACAGTAATGAGGAAAAGAGCGTCGTACCTTGTGCTTCAACCTGCCTCTGCAGCTCTTGAGGAAGTTTTGTTGTGCTAGTTTTCTTTGGGTGTTTGTGTCGCTGATTGCGATACTGGTGGCTTGGAGTAGTTGGCATGGTTGTATTGTAAAGTAGCAAGCTTGGACAGAAAAAAAATAATTCAAAGATGCAGTCACGCTTACAAGAATTTATGTGACGCGACGCGATTTATATACTCTTCTTGCCTTCATCAGAGGCTTTTATACTCTTGCCTTCGTCGAAAGCCATGGAGCCTGAACATCCTAACCCCGAACTGCCGGCTATCTCCAACTCTACAAATTCACCAAACGTGGCTTACATTGTCTCCAACGACCTCATTCGTGTTGCCTCGCTCTTGCCATCAAACAGCGACCGGGTAAGTTGGTAACCACTGAACAGCATTAATGTCGACCATCCATTCAAGACAATTGCACATGTCATTATGCGATTTTTAGTCCATGTTGGTTCACAGTTTGATCAAGGCCTACAATCTTTTTGATAAAATGAGGTAAGATATAAAGAGAGTGGGACTGTATTATAGAGACATTCTAGATCAAGTGTGTAGGTGTGTAAGTGTGCTTTTTTTTTTTTTTTTTTTTTTTTTTTTGGAACTTAGGCTCGTGAAGCCACAACCCTTGTCTGCCCAAGATTTAAAGCGGTTCCACTCGGCAGATTTCGTTGGTGAGTGTGTTTGGAGATATTCTGGGGTAAAGTCTGAAATTAGCATTATGCGCAAACACCGGAGTTATTACGTTTATATCAATTCATTAAAGTGCCCGAAAATCTTCGATTCCCGCAATTGAGAGACCCCCAAAAGGTTGACGTATCGTAATCTTATGCTTGTGTTCTCGCACACGACCCTATCACAAAGACTTTCTGATGACTGCGGAACATCATCAAAGTGACCACGATGCGGCAGAGTGGATCAGCTCGGGTGTGAGTTTGGAAAGCGAGGAAAACGAAGAAGACAGCGGGACATATGCTGAAAAATTGGAGGAATTTGGACTTGAACACGTACGTGACGCTGATTACATTATTTCACAAATATTATACAGACCGCTTTGTTGGTATAAGCACACAACCAATGTGTCGACCATCGTTATTTTGATCAATAGTAAACAGCATTTCCCCCTAATCCAAACGCTAGTCCACCTCATGAATCAAATTTCATTCGGCTACATCCCTTGCGATGTGCACACAGGACTGTCCTATTTTTCAAGGCCTTGCCGATTACGTGCGCTACGTCGCTGGGGGCAGCGTGGCCGCGGCAAGAGAGCTAATGAGCGGACGATGCGATGTGGCGGTATGCTGGGACGGCGGCCGGTAGGTGCGAGGGTTTTTAATCAGTCTGTGGTTACAATTTGACAATTTGCTCGAGTTCATTTGCCAAGACGATAATGTAAATATTGATGCCTTGTGCTCTGGTTTGCCGCTAATGACGGTGGTGTAGGCATCACGCAAAAAGGTGTAATATCCTTCTTTCATTAGGTCCATTCGATCGTTACTTATTATTAAATCAAGATTCCTTTGTCACCAGATCAGAAGCCAACGGTTTCTGCTACGTCTCGGATATCACACTGGCCATCATCGAGCTGGGAACGCGATTCGACCGCGTCATGTACGTCGATCTGGACGTCCATCATGGTGATGGTAAGGAAGGAAAGCTTGATTAACAGTAATCAGAATAGAGTTGGATAACAAACACCTTGACTTCAACTCTTATCGGAAAAGGTGTCGAAAGCGCCTTCTTATTCAGCAATAAGGTGCTAACTTTATCCTTACATCATTATAGCCAAGGTTTTTATCCAGGTAACCTATGAGCCCATTCTAGACGACTCATACATACTCAAAAACAAAATTCTATGCGACTATTTCCTCATTACGTTTCCGCCATCCCAGGAACTGGCGCCCTCACAACCGTCGGCAAAGGCAAAGGCATCGGCTACACCCTTAACGTTCCCCTTAAGGCTGGCCTGCGCGGGGCGACCTTAGAGCGGGTATTTGAGGCCGTCGTGCCGCGCGCGTTCGAGCGGTTTGAGCCAGATGTAGTGGTTATACAGTGTGGAGCTGACGGTAGGTTTGGGAATCGGTGAGGAGCAAAAGGCTGGAGAAGAGAAAGGATTGAGCCAGTTATTGTCCGTTATATGAACTCATCGTTTAGGTTTTGACTTTGCGCGAAATGCTGCTGCATTTACGGCTTTCGAATAGGTCTGACGGACGATCCAGTAGGCAAGTGGAATGTGTCTATACAGAGTTTTGCAAACTGTGTACAAAGGGTGGTAGAACTGGGAAAACCCGTATTGCTTTTGGGTGGAGGTAAGATGTATAACTCTATGCAACCCAACCCGTATAGAGATATTTTTCTCATCTCATCTCGCGAAATAAATGAACAAACACAGTCTTGCATCCCCCCTAAATATTGTGACGGCCACAGGTGGCTACAATTCCCCCAACGTCGCCCGCTGCTACGCTCACATCCTCTCCCGGATTCTCCGGGTCTCACTGAAAGTTGACATCCCTGAGCACGCATACTTTGAGCACTATACACCCGATTTTTCGCTATTCGTGGACGAAGGCAACCAGCGGGACTGGAACGATGAGACGTACGTGGAAGAGGTAATCGGGAAGATGAAAGAATTGATTGATAAAATGCGATAGGAGCGGAGAAATCAGACTGAAGGACAATTAGTTTAGATAAAAGAACCAGCGTTGAGACATTTTATTTTTTATTTTTTTATTAAGAAACTTCATTTTTTGACATATTTATAGCAATTGAAACGATAAAATTTGCTAGGTTCGAATTTAATTACATAATAGCCGATAAAGGTATCAGGCTATTGACACGATCTACGACTTGTCACAATCGAGAAATTTACAATGTCCTGAAGGTGTGGAACTCCCTTCCCTCTCTCCTTCCTTCAAACCTGTGAAGGGCAAAACATATGTAGATATTCGCACGTGCTATCCTCAAAAGACGAAAGAGACCTCAATATATATAATGTAAACAAAAAAAAAAAAAAAAAAAAAAACTAAATATAAAAACAAAATGTCTCATTTGCTTTAAAAAACACCATCCATTTTTTGCAGCAACTGCTTGCGTAAAACCTTTTCCCGCAACGGTTTCGATTTCTTCTTTCTTCTTCGCCCCTCTTTCGGCCTACAAAAGAAATCCTAACCACGTGAGTAACGCAAATTGTCATCCAAACAAATCCAAACAAAAATCACGCACAAACACACACACACATACACACCTGGCATGCAAGCTATAGATCCTTGCCGACACCCTAGCCGCGTCTTCCTCCAGACTATTCTGCTCATGAATCTGTACTACAAAGCACGACGCCTCCTCGCCGGCCGTCCCCGCCATCGCCGCCCCCGTCGCCGCGCATCGCCCACCTCCGCACCGTAGCAGGTCGTGCACAGTCACGTCATCGTTGAGGGCCTCAAGCCCGTCCGGAGTGTAGATGCCAATCTGGCACGGGTCGCACTCGAGCTCCTCGGTGTCGCGGATCAGCGGGCGCAGGTCATCGACGGTCGAGGTGTTGGGTACGACGAGGCTGAAGGTGGTGTCCGGGTGGGAGTCGTAGCGAAAGTAGAGGCGGGTGTCGTGGTGGCGGCGGTGTTCGTCGACGGTGTGGGTCATTGGATTGGTTTGAAGGGCAGCGGGAGGAGGGGGTGGAGGGGGGGCGGCAGGCTTGTGTTGATGTTATTTAACGGGCACCTAAGCGAAAGCGGATGCCACCGATTTTTCCGAGAGATGTGTGTGAGGCGTTCGAAACTATCGATGACGGGGTTAGAATTGGCGTGTGGCTTGGCTGGATTTAGAGCGAGGCCATAAGAAAAGGAGTCCCGACTGTGTTCCGAAAACCCCGTCATACCACATATCCGCTTTCGCGCGGGGTTGTCCGGTCACCTGGTTGGTTCGTGCCCTTGCATTTCTGGCAAATGGGAATTCTCACTTTGTCTTCTCGTGTAAACTCTCCCGCCAGAAAAGGTCATATACATACATTTATAAGCTTATCCATTGGTTTCACACAAAGTTACACACCGTTGAGCAACGCAGTAGGAAAGTCGGCCCAAACTGCTCATGTTCCGTCTAGATTGGATATCTCAGCCGCATGATCTACACCACACACACACACACACAAAAAAAAAAAAACCGCAGCGGGTGTGAGCACTGTGAGTCAAAACAAATTCCACGTTTGTGATTTATTAATGGCAGGATTGATCACCACAAAAATCGGTTGAATATTAGAGAGGGGTGAGTGGGAGATTAAGAAAACATGGAAAAACTAATTATTAACATGAAGTAAAGTCAAAAATAAGTAGATACAGGAAAGGGAAGGTATATATATCAAGGTCTGGGCAACTCGCTCAACATGCGGAAGTCGGGTTGTTCAATAAACTCTGATACAACCTTTGACAATTACAACTTCATTAGCAACGTTTCCGCTAACATATTACTATGCCATCCATCATGTGCTCCGTATTAAACTAAACTTTTGACCGGATTTCTGTTCGATACATTAACCACATCTTACTGGAGAACCCGACCGTTTGTCTGGCTGACCTTGAGCATCAATATGTCACCGACCTCACTAATTTTCTCAAGGGCGTTTTCTATGTTAAAAAGAGTTTGCGAAGAGCAACAAGGTATAAGAATAAGATACTTTGGCCAAAAATTACATGAACTGATGAGACCACGTACCAATATCAGCCATAGTGTGGGAGGCAGAGATACAGAATCGCGCGCGTGACGTGATAATGGGCGTGGCAGGATAGCCGACGACGACAACAGCGATACCACGCTTGAGAAGTTCACGTGAGAACGCTCTGTTTGATTGCGAAAATGTGGATAGCAAGGTGTGAGAAATTGCTTGGATACAGTATATATATTAGAGACCACCAGAGTGTGATAATTCGCTGAAGCGCACTGAGCTCTGCAGCACATATATAACAGCGCCATGCTTTCACCATCCTGACCTTCCCACCAACCCTCATCCTACTTCTTTGTCATTTGCAGAATGGATATTAGGAAGATGCTTACGGAATTTTGGCCGGATTGAAGAGTAACAATGGAATGACAGGACTGCCTTCATCGCCATAAACAATAAAGCCCATATCGCGTAGACGCGCAGCAAAATAAAGTGAATTTTCGGCGAGCTGCTTGATCCTGCGACGACCATCATCGGTGCCGTCTTCGCCGCTGGGAAATTAGCAAAAGGTAAAATGGAGAGAAAGTAGTTAGCACAAAGAGCCATTTTATAATCGATGCATGACGACGCACTTTCAATCTAAACGTGACCGCTAGTCAAATTTCCCCTCTCCTCGACACGATTCCCCTCCCCCCCCCTTTTTTTTCGTGCATTTCTTCGGCAATACTCCCAATACGAATTTCAAGCAGAATCTTGTCTTCTACTATAGCACTCACCAGATAATTTTCATGGATGTAATGACTTGCTGGCAAATAGGCGGAGACATAGGCTCCGCATACTGATAAGCGTGGTTGTGCAAACGCAGGTGATCAATGATTGCCTGTCGAAGCGTTGGTGAAAGGAAAGTCATAAATAAATTGATGACCGGTTTTTATTTTATTTTATTTTTGTAGTAATACCAAACAAAGATCAAGGCGTATTAAAACGCCAAATTATAGAACATCTCCCCCCAAAAAAACAAACACAAATCCTACACATACCTTATCAGCAGCAATGTACCCTCCCGCAGCACCAAAAGACTTGGTAAATGTGCCCATGAGGATGTCAACGTCGGCGGGATCTACGCCTGCGACAATTCCCATAATAAAATCCAAAGCGAGAGTTATCGTTATGATATCAGAACGTATAAACTTTTGTATAAACATACATTTATGAAAAATAAAATAAAATAAAATAAAAAGGCTACACATACCAAAAAAATCGCATACACCGCCTCCGTTCTCACCCAAAGCGCCGATGGAGTGAGCCTCATCGACATACAAGTAGAACTGCAGCCAGTAAAAAATAAAATAAAATAAAAATCCAAATGAATAACAATGTTCATCTCCTGAAAAAGAAAAAAAATAAAAATAAAAATATGTGATAAAAAATAAAAATCAATATGATGACCAACCTTGAATTCCTTCTTCAACTCCACAATTTCTGGCAGGTTAACGATGCTGCCCTCCATCGAATAAAGGCCTTCGACGATAACCAGGATCTTCTTCCAAGGCCTGTGGGTGCGCGGCTGACCCTGCGAGATAACCTCGCGCAAGAGCTGACGCAGGTCATTCATGTTATTGTGCTTGAAGACACGGATGGACGCGCCCGAAAGGCGAGCACCAAAGACGATGGAAGAGTGGTTGTTCTCGTCGCTGATAATGAGGCAGCCCTAAGATGGTGATAGGATTCGTGGATTGCAAAACATGCAGAACGTGAGAAAGTTCTCGTCAAAATGTAACAAAACACCCACATCCTTTCCACTAACCAAACACTCAGAGGCATACCTTGCCAACCAGTGCCGGGATCGTCGTGGAGTTGGTTGCGTACCCCATCGACACGACCATTGCTTCCTCTTTACCCAAGAACCTGGCTACTAACTGCTCGAGCTCGAGGTGGATATCGAGCGTGCCGACCTCGGCGCGCGGGCTGGCGATACCGACGCCGTACTTGCGTGCCGTGACCTCGACTGCATCAGCGCAGGGGCCCTGGCTTTGGGCGAAGCCGAGGTAGTTATACGAGGAAAGGTTGATAACTTCACGCGTGGTACCAGTAAGACTAGCGGGCGGGGAGAAAGGGCCAAAGAGAAAAGATAAGGAAATTGCTTTTGATTTAATGAAGCAGTACACATTACAGAAAAAAAAAGAAAAATGAGCGCTATACCGGAAGGTCTTATTGTAGTCTTTACTCTCGCGTTCGAGGAGGTTGATGGTGCGCGACGGAACGCCAGAGATGGGGCGGTTCCAACAGTCGCTAGAAAAGTGGAACAGGAAAACCCCGAATCCTTAAAATACGTCCATTTCCGTAATATAATTATAGAAAAGCATTGCCAAAAACAATAAAAGGACATACCGGATGCGGATATAAAGTCGACGAGTGTAAAAGGAGTCGAAGTCGGAGACTAACGGGGCGTAACCCTGTTTTCAGATGACCGGGTTAAGAAACGGATTAGTTTGAGCTTACTACACGCTCGTCCATACGCCATCACTTTAATACCTAGAATCCCAACGCACCTTACTCGTCCTCAGATGCGCATATTCCTTTCTCTTGAATACCTTTCCCAGATTGTCCCTCAAATGCCCAAATAGGATCAGCACAAAGTAGTTCAAGTACGTGGACACCAGCGTGAACAGTGGTGCGGCTTCGAGCTTGCGCTCAAACTCATCGTATGTCCTGCGCTGGACGGCGGCGCTCGAGTTCTTGCGCTGTGCGGCGGTGGGAGCGGAGAGGCCCTGGTGGTAGGGTGCATGGCCATCGGCGGTGAGAATGGCAGCCTTAGACTGCTCGATAAGGTCAGGCGAGATGCTGAGAGAGTGGTCCGAAGAAGAGCGCGGGGGCGAAAGCGAGAAGGTGGCGGAGGAGCCGGTGATGGCGGATTTCTTGCCTTTCCCCATGATTGATGAAAACGAAAAGCTGCGGGCCTTTTTGATCTGAGTAGCCACCTTTGCTGGCGGGGTGGGAGGAGGGCAAAGGTCGGGTTCGTAACAGATGGTTTGAGGCGTTCGTGAAAAGTGAAAGGTACTTTTTGCCGAGTAGTAAGGTTTTTTCCAAATCACTTGCAAACCCCTCCTTGAGTCGGCGTTCCTTTGCTTTTTCCTTTTCTTTCTTCTTTTCCTTTTTTTTTTTTTTTTTTTTTTTTCGCGTCGTCACGAACAAACCAAGGTCCAAAAAAGAGATCTTCCACAAAAGCAGAAGTGGCAGCCATTCAAGGCCGAAAACCGGTTTTTGGTTGACAGTCTTGTGTGACCCAATGAAGCAATCAGATTTCAAATCCGGAAGGGCGTGCTTCCTTCCCTTCGATTCCTCGGCTGTGTGAGGGGCGGTGATCCGGCGTACAGGAACAAACAAGGACGAAATCATGGAGGATGCCAAGTGCATTAAGGTGATGCATACACAAGAGTGACAATGAGAACATGAACAAATTTGTACAGATGTAGCCACTGGTTGGTTGGAATAGCAAAAACAAGAGACTTGTGATATATGACCATGGAAACAAACTAACAGATGAGTCTATCTCAAAGTAAGTTAGGAATTGCTACACTGGTATTAAAATCACATCCTTCATTCCCACATATAATGTCCCGGTGGTGTGGGCCCGCCGAAGTTGGCAATGTTGTAAGTCAGACAGATGGCCATGACACAGCACCCGTATGTGGCAAGGAAAACAGCAATGATCTTGGACGGGTGCCAAGGTTCAGTTTCATGGAGCTTGTAGTAAAAGGCACCAGGTAGGATGAAGGAGATGATGGTTGAGCCGGTGCTACCGACGAAGGACAGGACCTGTGATAGAGGAAGAGGGTCAGGTTGTGAAAGTCAATAAAAAAAAATACCCTGCTGATGTCAGAGAGTAGGAATAACGCGCGTACCACATCCAGCTTCGTCACCGAGATCGCGATCAGGTAGCTCGAGACTAGGATCCCGGTGGTCATTATAAAGAACTTGAATTGGCTCGGGGGTGGTGGAGTCTTTAATCCCGACGCTTGAGGTGACTGCGATGCGAGGATTTTGTCGAGGGACGCGCGGGCGGGATGCGCTTGCAGCGGGTAACTGAAGACAACGAGGATGACGAGGGCGAGGCGGCCACCCGTGACAAAGCTCGAGGCTGGATCTATATGATCAGTAAAAGGAGTGTGGTGTCACGAGCAAGCCAAAAAAAAAAAAAAAAAAAGAA